>WTSP01020518.1:12201-27010 GCA_025331215.1 Actenoides lindsayi
ACCTCACCTGCAATGGTGCCAGGGATGGGGCAGCAACCACCTCTCTGGGCAACCTGGGACAGGCTCTCACCACCCTCAGCCTCACAAATTTCTTCCTCCTCTCCAGTGTAAATCTGCCGCTTGTAGTTTAAACCCATCACCCCTTGTCCTGTCCCAACAGGCCCTGCTCAAAAGTCTGTCGCCTTCTAAATATAAAGCTCAGAACTGGGCACTATGGAAGATGAAGGAAAACACCAAGCCACAACATGCAGAAGCTTCCAGCAAAAGGCAAGACAGGTACATGCGACATCAGTGGAAAGATGTTTTACAACAGAGATCGAAAAGGGAACATTAGCACTGGATGACAGCAAAGACAGACATCTTCAACAGCAGACAGAGTGTCTTTGTACGCAGCTAACTTCTCATTTCGCAAAACTTGCAATGTCAGCGTGTTAGTAATAACGCTGTGATCTGCCCTTCCACTGGACAGATGTTTGAGAAGAGCAGTGGATATGTGCAGACCGGCTTTTTTATCGTATTCATGGAATCTTCTACAGCATTATCAGTCACCACACTTAGTGTCTGGAAGACAAGCTGCAGAGTTTCTGGTGGGGAGGTGGCTAAAGGCTCATGCATTTGTAGTAGCTGAACAAAGAGGGCCACCCTAACTGAGCCTGAAAGAAGCTGAACCAAAGGTTGGTGTTGATACTTTGAACGTTAAGAAAAGCTGGTGGAAGCCATTAGGCAACAACCAAAATTCTATAAATACTTTTAGGAAGTGACGTGCTTCAAGCTTTATTATTTTCTGGCACACCCGGGAGAAAACTATTGTGTCTGATGGTTTGGTATCAGCAAGTAAAATTCTCATCTCCTTTCCTTCCTCAGAAAAACTCAAGAGATGTGGGAATACACTTTGGAAAGCTGTTCAGGTCCCTCCTTCCTTTCCAAAGTACTTTTAGGGGAAAAACTCTCAACTTGTGTGGCCATTTCAGTGCAGATAGGTGAAGGTGGTATTTAGGCCTGTGGTTCTGAGGCATAAGAATTCTATTCCATTTATATTTGCATGTCTGTAGCAATGCTGGAGTGTGTGTGGATGGTTTGTAGCTCTGCTGTATTCCAAATTATTCAGAACTGTGGAGTCAAAGCAGTGCTGCTGTTGGTCCCATGGTGTCCTCAGTTCTGAGCATTTTGACAAATGATAGCAACAGTCTTGTTCAGAATACTCTGGAGATGAAAAACACTGATGTAGTGACTGTCTATAGAAAGTTTGGTTTTGTTCACTCTAATTTGCTATCACATAAGAATTTTCTAGTTAAAAGGAATGCAGGTTTTTTTTTTAGGGGGGTGTGTTTAGAGGTTTTAAACTTTTTCTTTCTGTTACCTCTTGCTCTGTTCATGTTTTTCCAAGCTCAGCTTAAAATAAGGAGTGGTTACTGAGGGCATCATGCTCATTGCATGTGCAGTTATGTTCATGGACTAGGCAGCCACAGCCTGTCCTGAACAAGACAGGTTCCCTGGAGAACTGCTGTCATAGAGTTGGGAGGAGAATTCTAGCCATCAACAGAGGGCACAGTGAGCTTACAGAAGCAACAGCCTGGTGTCTCATACCTTCTCACACCTCATTTTACTAACCCCTCTGAAGTTATTTTGGAGGTCTTCTAAGAATATATTAGTCTCAGTAAGCTCTGTATTTGCTTTAGATTTGTTTCTGAGCCCTACATTTGGGCACTTTATTGCAGCGTAGCAGTGGTGGATATAGACGTTGCTTTTTTTGTTCACGATAGTATTGCCACAGGCTCACTTGCATGTTGGAGGTACCTGCTTGAGGAACTAGTTGACAATGATTCAGAGATCTTTGTCTTGTTATTCTCTACCAAAACAATACCTTGGAATCTGATGCTAAATCATTTCTTTCTTTGGATTAGCCCTAGGAGAGTAGGAGAAAAAAGGAGAGACTGATCATAGAATCATAAAATCATTAAGGTTGGAAAAGACCTCTAAGATCTTCAAGTTCATCTGTGAAACTCCCTGGAGTAGTTACAAACACAGGATGAGCAGATGCTCATGCTGTCATGACTGGGGACAGAACTGGTGAGACATGACTTCTTGTGTGCTGTTTGGTGCCTGAATGCTTGCTCTCTATAACTGCCTGAAGGGAGGTTGTAGTGAGGTGGGTGTTGGTCTCTTCTCCCAGGTCACTTGTGATAGGACGAGAGGAAATGGGCTGAAGTTGCACCAGGGCAGGTTTAGGTTGGATATTGGTAAAAATTTCTTTACTGAGAGAGTGGTAAGGCCTTGGAACAGGCTGCCCAGGGAGGGGGTAGAGTCACCATCCCTGGAGGGGTTCAAAAACTGTCTAGATGTGGCACTTCAGACCATGGTTTAGTGGTGATGATAATGTTTAGTAGACAGTTGGACTTGATGACCTTGAAGGTTGTTTCCAACTTTAATGATTTTGTGATTCTAACAAGTCCTACCAAGACAACCGTGTTGCTTCTGGAGACTTGAGCTGCTGCATGCACAGTGCTGTGCCGTGTGGATCTGCAGCTGAGGTAACTGCCCTGTGGTCTGATACATACACCTTCTGTTCTGCTTATAAATATCAACTTAATTTTATGATAGGAGTGCTTAAGTGGAAGGGGATCATTTTGGGTGAGCTGAAGACAAGTCAAGGGTATCCCAATGTGGATACCAGCCTTGGAAATGTAGCCATGAAAATTCTCCTGTTAGTTGAAATGAAGATGCAGGCTTTTCATAAACTTCAGATAGCATAAAGGCTGTGTGACCTTTCATTTAACTGGCCCTTTGAAAGCACAGCTGGAGAACACAGAGTTGACATTTAGATTTACACTAAGCTGGAACACCAGGTGCTTAGCTGGATAGTTGGGCTGAATTCTTTACTGTAACATGTCTGTGGAGTTCACTGTAACAGGACCTGGGGGTCTTGGTCGACAGCCAGATGAGTACGAGCCAGCATGTGCCCAGGTAGCCAAGAAGGCCACCAGCATCCTGGTTGGATCAGCATCGGTGTGGCTAGCAGGACTAAGGGAGGGATCATCCCCCTGGACTGGGCACTGGGGCGGTCGCATCTCAAATCCTGGGGTCAGTTTTTGGCCCCTCACTCCCAGAAGGACATTGAGGGGCTGGAGCATGGCCAGAGAAGGGCAGTGGAGCTGTGGAAGGGTCTGGAGCACAAGCGTGGTGAGGAGCAGCTGAGGAACCTGGGCTTGTTTAGCCCCATGGAGTCCCCATGATCCCTGGAGGAGTTTCCAAGCCGTGGAGATGCGGTGCTGAGGGACATGGGTTAGCGGTGCCCTGGCAGTGCTCGGGGAATGGTTGGACTTGATCTGAAAGATTTCTTCCAACCAAAACGATTTTGTGATTCTAGGATTCTAGAAGGTTATGTTACTCCTGTGAAAAGTTTTTTAAAAGGCTGTGAAAAGAAATTCTGTTTATTCCTCAGGGTGACAGTGTTCAATCTGGTGCTGAAAATCATTAAAGCGGTGACAATTCCTTCCCAACCCATCCGTGTACTAACAGCTCTGTACACACCATGGCATTTGTTCTGCACGAGAACTCTGTCCCAGGGTGCGGGTCCCACCCTGCTGTTCATTTACATGAGATGATAACAGTCAGTTATAAAGCGTTGCCAGCAACACTGTAGATATTTGCCAGGTTCACAGCTGGCAGTCTAAAACCGGGCACTGAGCCTCTTGCTTTGCTGTTTGGTGTTACCAGAAAGTCCTCACGTGTGGGCTATGAAGAGACCTTGCTGAGGTAATTTTTATGCATCATTTTTGGACTCCTCCTTAACAGAGGTTGTCTTTTCTAAGTCGCTGAGTCAGGTGCTTTATTCGCAGAATCCCCTTCAGAAAAGGGAGGGGTCATTCCTGTGCTTCATGAAGTTTTTTTAGCTTTTCTATTGCTCTTCCAGAGTGTTAGCAGCACGCTTGTCTTTTCCACCTCTTTCTTAGGCAGTTCTCATTCATGTCATTCCCTTGACAGCTTACTTCCCTCGAGCCTCATGCTGTTGAAAAACTGTTGTATGTTGCTTTCGTTTCACCTACTACCCTGAAAGAAAAAAAATATTTTTCTCGGTAGTAGCCTGTAACATTTCTTGAAGGACAGCGTGGCTCTGCCGTGCCAACAAACCCAGTTTGCATCTTGGGCCACACAGAACTCCACCCGATTTATCTGTTTCTAGCCAGCATATGGAAAGACAGGAAAACTGAGGTATCCACACGTTGCCCTGTTGTGGTGGTTTTCACTGAAATACTGTCTCTTCTCCGTTCAGCTCCTGTCAGCTGTTTGCCATATAGAATTTTGCAGAATAAAATGGAATTTTTTCAGACACTGGAAATCTCTTAGAGCTGGAAGTATTTTAATGCAGGGAAAAAAAAAAGGGGGGGGGGCAGGGAATGAACATTTGAATAACACTTGGTGATGTTTTGTGTTAATTTGTGGAATATACAAACTAAAAAAAACTTTGATTTCAGCTGGGACATCACATGTGACATTGTGAGATCAGGGTATGGGGAATCTTTGTCTTTGCTTCCTGGAAAAGCATCATGTTTTCCCTGCTTCAGACCTTTATTTAGAGGTGAAAAGCTGGTGTTGTTGCATCGTGTACTGGCTTGTAGGTGCCAAATTCCATGTGGACGTACCCTCTGCAAGTAGTAAGCTTTGAGGTTCTTGGGGGAAAAGCAAAATGTAATAGAAGGTGGTCTGAAAGGAAGATGTATCAAACAGAAAGAGTGCTTTAGGTTAGAAACATTCTAATTTTGCTGTGTGTATTCTAAACTGTCATCGTAGTTCAGCTCAGAAAGGCTAATTTTTCGTGCTCTAAGACTGGGCAAATATCAGCCAGTGCTGAATTCTCAGGGCAGAATTCCGCTCGGGACCATGAAGAAGTAGTTAGCAGAGATGTCTAAAAACTGCACATGTGAATCAGAAGCAGAATTCACCTTTAGTTCAGAGAGTTGCCTTTAAACTAAAGCGAGGCTTGCTTTAGTCAGTGCCATAGGAGATAGCATTGCACCGCGGGCAAGAAAATGTGACTAATGCTGGAGACAGATCTCGTGCTTAAGCCCAGAATCTGAAGTATAACTGTTGTTTGTTTTTATTTTAGCAGGGGAAAAGAGCAATAAACCCAACTGGCAGTCCAAAAATAACCAGATTGGAGGGTGGAAGGAAAAAGAAGGAAAAGGGAAGAGAAAAATGGAGAGGTAAATTGTTATTCTTTAGCCAAAGTTCTTTTGCAAGGAGGAGGAGCAGGGAGGCAGCATTTTTTCTGGATCATGTGGAAATGCGGCGTACAGTGACTCTGCAGATGAGGAGCAGAGACACCACTGCTACATCACCCTGTAAAATAGTTATTGAGATAGGCGGGAGAGGATGGGGAACACACCATCCCCAGCTCCCTTCCAGAGATGTTGATGTCTTGCGGTCACTTGTCTCATACATCTCCTTAAATACCTCTTGAGTATTGGACCATTACTGTTTATAGAATCATAGAATGTGTTGGGTTGGAAGGGACCTCTAAAGGTCATCCAATTCAACCCTCCCTGCAATAAGCAGGGACATCTCCAACTAGGTCAGGCTGCTCAGAGCCTCATTAAGCCTTGAATGCCTCCAGGGGTGGGGCCCCCCACCACCTCTTTGGGCAACCTATTCCAGTGATCTATCATCCTCATGTTAAAGAACTTTTTCCTAATGTCTAACCTAAATCTCCCCTTTTCTATCTTAAAACCGGTACCCCTTGTGCTGTCACTACAGACCCTTGGGAATAGACCTTCCCTTGCTTTCTTATAGGCCCCTTTCAGGTACTGGAAGGTGGCTGTAAGGTCCCCCTGGAGCCTCCTCTTCTCCAGGCTGAGCAACTCTCAGCCTGTCTTCCTAGGAGAGGTGCTCCAACCCTCTGATCATTTTTGTGACACTCCTCTGGACCCACTCCAACAGGTTCATGTTCTTCTTGTGTTGGGGGTTCCAGAGCTGGACACAGAACTCCAGGTGAGGTCTCAGCAGGGCAGAGTAGAGGGTCAGGATCATGTAGTAATAGTTTCTAGGAATTCACTCTAATGTGCTCTCTCCCCATTTCCTTGATCACTCCTGCTCTGAGTTCTAGTCTGGGTGGTTCCAGGCTGCTTCTTTGCACCGAAAGATGGTGGTGCAACAGCAGATTCTTCTTTGTCTTTCCTCTTTCCTTGATCATCACATTTGTGGGTGATGCAGATGCTGAGGGCTAACGGCATCTTTAGGCCCCAATATGCTGATATTGTGCATTTTCATCACATTTGTGGGAATGATAAACCTCAGCTGCTATGGAAGGAATGTTATGAGCCCTGAGATGGATTCTTCCATTTTTTTCCGATTCAGAAGAGAGCTGTGATGTGATATTATTTGAGGACTGGAAATGTGAAGAAGGGAGGAAAGTTGAAAATGTGAGACTGTAAAAATGCTTCAAATCCACTCTTGATGTCTATTGCTTTTCTTTTCCTTGTGAAAATAAATGTAAATGTTTTCTTCCTGAATATTTTAAAAAATCAATATATTCTTCCTGGAAAGTACTGCTGCTGGCTATTACACAGTCAGAATTTTTAAAGGTTTGAACCATAAATACCACTCAGTGGGATATTTTAGCCTGTTTTAAGGAAATTCTGACTAAGGAGTAGGAGTGGGGGGAAATTACCAGGGGTAAAGTCGCTGGAGCAAATGTCCCAAGAAGCTGTGGGACCTCCATCCTTTGAGGTATGCAGAACTTGGCTGCACTTGCTTGATTTGGGTGCTTGGACCAGATGAGCTCTAGAGATTGCCACCAACTTAGATGATTTTGTGCTTACTAGTGAAAGGATGAGAGGGACATAAACTGGATTTACAATGGCGCTGTTTTGCATAGGAGGCATCTCCTTAGGTAGAATTGTATGAATGTTTGGGGGTTGGATTGTGTTGGGTTACTTGCTGAAACACTCCTGGCTTTTACTTTTACCTTAGCTTACTTGAGGACATTCCTATAGTTTCACGTTTTAAGATAAGTTTTGATTATTTGTATGTTTGTCAGATTTGCAATCAAAACAGTAAATCTCTCTCCTAATATCTCTAGCAACTGACAAGGACCTTAATGATCCGATGCCCCATTTTTTCGCAAGCTTTGATCAGTGAAGTAGATAACAAAATCAATTTCTGACTTATCCTAGTTTGGGTGTAACTTGGATACTGTCTGTAAATAGTAGAGAGGATTGTACTTATCTGCATCTCAGTTTCTGCTTCAGGCTCTCAGCAAGTTCCAGCAGATAGGAAAGGGATATGAAAGGCTACAGCAACATTTAGAAGGCTCTTTTCAGAACTTTTTTCTGTGTCTAGTAATTTTACGTTCTGGAGAACAAGATAAAAAGCTATCAGTCTTCCAAAGAGGTGAGAGCCAGCGTAGCCCAGTCTCTGGTGGCAGTACTTTGAAAGAAAAATGCAAGAAGTGCATTTTGTGTAGTTTTATTTTAAAGCACTCGCTTGCTTTGAACCCATTTGCAAGATGTTATTTGCTCTCTGGAGGCTGCTCATGGACCTTCTTGAGAGCTGAAGTTGCTCAGCAGTTCACCTGTTTTGAGGCCACAGAGGTTGGGCAACTGCCCAGCTGACAAAAAAGTCTCCCAAGCAAGGACTTCCACATACCAAGATGTCTTACCCGACAGCAGCCCCTCAATGTCCTTCTGGGAGTGAGGGGCCCAAAACTGACCGCAGGATTGGAGGTGTGGCTTCTCTAGTGCCCAGTCCAGGGGGATGATCCCTGCCCTAGTCCTGTTGGCCACACCAGTGCTGACAGAAGCCAGGATAAATAAGAGGTGGTCACTTCACTGGTGATGGCCTGGATAGGCTTTTGGTGTAGCTGGAGTGAACTGTGTGACGCAGGCTGGTCAGATGCTCAGGACAGCAGTTGGGCACTGCGCTCTACTCTACTTCAGTGTTTTGTGGTCTTTTGTGCTAAGTAGCAATAGAAAGTATTTGTGGTCCTGGTCCTGGTCCTGTTCCTGGTCTGCTGGTGGTGCTGGAAAAAGAGCCCATTCACCATGTTAGTATAATTTGGATTATCCTGAGAGGGGAAGAAAAAGAATTGAAAAAGTGAATTGAAAGGAGGGAATGTCATGCACAAATTAATTATTTTGTGTGATTTTTGTAGTCAATACTTCATTCTCTCTTGGATCCGTTGGAATTACCATTTTAAAATAGCAATTTAAAATGAAAAATTAAGCTAATATTAAGCTCACGTATAATCAGTCCTTAAAAGTACATTAACTAGCACTGTACCTAGAGAAACACTAATGCATTGCCAGCTCCCTGAAATGTATAAACTTCTCGTGAGTCACCCAGGGTGCTCCCAAGTCACTGTGTCATCAGCTGGGCCAGCCAGCAAGGCACGGGGCAAGCTCTGCAGCGAGGCCTGTTGTTGGTAGCGAGGGCTGTTTGCGGAGTGGTGCCGCGAGCCGAGCGAGCCGAGAGAGGCAGTGCAGCAATTGCTGCTAAGTGGAGCAAACTGCAAAATGGAAAGAAAAAAACAAACAAACAAACAAAAAAATTGAAGAGCAATGTTTTAGAAGCGTGAGCGGAAGGAAAGCAGCGCAGTCACCCAGGGGAGTTTCTATAGCAGCAGCAGCAGCAGTGATCTGAAACACCCAGGCACATTGCCAAGGGCTCCAGTAGGGTTCTTAATCAAAACTTCCAAGCCTCCTGCCAGTCCAAGGCTCTCTCAGCATCAGAAGGAAAAACTGTCACATCATGATGTGACACTTAACTTCCATAAAGAAATTTTTAATTATTTTGTTGAGGAGTATTCTTCTTCTAAGCAGATTTTTTTTTTCTTTTTCTCCTTGTGAAAACAATTCTATGATTCCATGATTCTATTACTCTGTGATTCCATGGTTTCATGATTCTGTTATTCTATGATTCCATGAGTCTGTGATTCTATATCCTCCTCATTGGACTTCCAACTAAAGTAATGTATTTTTATACATTAAGACATTTAATTTTTAATAAGCATACAGGATACTTTCTGATACCCTGAAGAATATATTCTCTTTTCTTGCCTGCAATTAGGTGTTCCAGTAGTAATATGCAAATCATAGAATTACAAAATCACAGAATCGCTTTTGTTGGAAGAGGCTTTTCAGGTCATCAAGTCCAACTGTTGCCCCAGCACTGCCAGGGCACCACTAACCCATGTCCCTCAGCAACACATCTCCATGTGGGGCTTGGAAACCCCTCCAGAGATCATGGGGACTCCACCACTGCCCTGGGCAGCCTGGGACAGCCCTGGACAACCCTGGAGGGGAAGAAATTGTTCCTCAGCTCCAATCCAAACCTTCCCTGGTGCAACTTGAGGCCTGTTCTTCTTGTTCTGTCCCTTCCTTGGGAGCAGAGCCCAACCCCCCCTGGCTCTAACCTCCTTTCAGTTACAGTTCCTCCTCGGAATGGGGTAAGGCAGTATTGAGAAGATTAAGCAGGCGGC
The DNA here is from genome assembly GCA_025331215.1 of Actenoides lindsayi. Taxonomy (NCBI): domain Eukaryota; kingdom Metazoa; phylum Chordata; class Aves; order Coraciiformes; family Alcedinidae; genus Actenoides; species Actenoides lindsayi. The sequence goes on from WTSP01020518.1 coordinate 21,677, forward strand.
TGTGTAAAGCAGACGCTTTAATTGCAACGTAAAATTTAAGTAAACCCTGTATAAGCACTTCAGTTATCTATATAGTTAACAATAATATATGGCTTTGCTTCAGGCATTGAATTAACTGAAAAATAGCATCAGCCGCTTCCTGGTTAGAGGGATAGTTGGTTTCTTAATATTAGCACAGAGTAGGCATTTTTTTCAACTTGATGCTGACAAATCTCATTATCTAGGAGATGTTTCTATTGCGTAATTTTAGCAACGGTGAAGGCAGCTGTGATTTCAGCCTTTTCCATCTCAATTTTCTGGGTGATGGATTTTTTGGTTCAGGAGGAGGCAGGATGTAGAGGCGTGTTCGTCGGTGTCGTTTTCCCTTCCGTGAGCCCTCGGCGGTCCCAGTGAGGATGCTGGGGTTGGACTAGATGACCTTTAAAGGTCCTTTTCAACCCACACCAGTCTATGATTCTATAATTCTGTGAGGTCAGGAGGCAGCAGCAGCAAATGCTGGGCATTCATACCGAGAGCGTTCCCTTGCTGTCCGCCCTGCCGATGGCAGGGTCAGCCTTGATTTACATGGTCTGGCGTGTTTGGAGGGGAAATTTCCTCTTAAGGGAGTGACTGAGGGATGCTGGTGAGCTTGGAGAGCTGTGTTTTTCTGGGAGCTGCACTGCCATAGAAACCGAGAGACTATATGTAAGTGTTGCCTTTCCATGTAAATAGCCATAGTTGCCTTTGACCTGCCTAAATCTTGGGAGAGACAGAGATTTATGCGGCTCAGGAGAGGAGAATTTCCCTCCCTCATCACCCTATTTCCCTGAGATACCCTATGATAACAGGATTCTTTTAAGAGATCTATTAAGAGTAGTCATGAAATAGAGTTTGTGTAGAATAACCCTTATCAGCTGATCTGGAGAGAAGCTTTCACAGGTCTGGTTTTCAGCCTGTCAAATTTGGAGTAGAGGAATTTGAGAGGGAAGTGCAATTCTGTGTCTTACTTTATAGGCCTCAAGCTTCACGTTACAGTTATTACGTAGGCCGTGTATTTCTCTTTACCAGAATTCCAGATATTGGCAGTAGAGCCATTAATACCCTGATCATCCCTCTGTGAGATGATAGATCAGTCTGCTGCAGGCTGGAATTCATACTTTAAGGCCTTGGGCAAAATGGATGCAAAGTAATAAACCTGAGAAGCTGGTTATGTATGAACTGAGTTACCTTCAAACAGGGACACTCTTCTGGCTTTGCTTTGCTCCATTTCCAGCACAGCTCTATATAAAGTATGTGGGTTGGCTTGGATCACTGACTGGTTTAGAGTGCTGGAAGAACCTACAGAGTGTAATGCAAACATGGGAGGAATAAAACTGAGATGGACAACTTCATATTTCCATGAAGCTTTACCCCAAGGGTCGATAAGTTGATTTCACTGTTTTGCCTGCCCGTTGACTCTTCTGAGAGGCACGGCTGCACTCCTGTCAAATGTGGGGTGTCGGTAGGTACAAGATGACATTCATCCATTGGGTAAAGCAACAGCTTTCAACATCACAAGTTTTGGTGCAGGCTGGAGACTCCAAGTAAATGCTCAGAAGAGTGAGTGGTCTTGAAAAGCCTGTGATGGAGCGTGTAAGGTGATGGGTGAGAGCAGTGCTCTTAGTAATTGCAAACAAGATTCATTTCCCCACTTGATTTGGACATTTTAGCTGTCTGAAAACTGGGCATCTAGCCTGAGCTACTGCCTGGGTGCCCTTTCTAGCCACTGGAAAAGTGGTGATACATCTTGTCTTAAAGTGGCTAGATGAAATAAAGAAAGGCTGAGAGAGTGGGGAGTGTTCAACCTGGAGAGGAGAAGGCCCCAGGGAGACCTTCTTGGGGCCTCTCAGGACTTCAAAGGGCCTGTCAGAAAGATGGGGACAGACTTTTGAGCAGGGCCTGTTGGGACAGGACAAGGTGTGATGGTTTTAAACAAGAAGAGGGAGATTGAGACCAGAGAGAAAGAAGAAATTTTTTTCTGCTGAGGGTGGTGAGACCCTGGCCCAGGCTGCCCAAAGAACTGGTCAATGCCCATCCCTGGAGACATTTGAGGTCAGGTTGGCCATGGCTTTGTGCAGTATGCTCTAGTTCTCTACTTGAAGATATCCCTGCTCCCTGCAGGGGGGTTGGACTAGATGACCTTGAAAAGTCCCTTCCAACCCAAAGATTCTAGGATTCTATGAAATTTCATATGCTGAATGCCACACTGGAGTGTTAATGGCCTGAATATGCTGTTACGTGCTACAGTCCATCCCGACCTCCCCAGGTGGTTTGTGTCTTCAAGTCTTGCGCTCTTGCTTCAATAAAGATGATCAAGAGATCATTTTTTTAAAGAAAAGGGCAGAACTGGGTTGCAATTTTATGTGCAGGAGAGACTGCTGATCGTAACTCTAAACTCAAATCCATCCTTCATTTGTGGAACAATCTAAATCATGGCTGTGGTACTGGCAGCCCACTTCTACAGCCATAAATAATTGGTCTGCTTCCTGCATATATTTTGTGCTTTCTGAATTGTAGTAAAATTATTTACTGTCTAGTTTCCTTTCAAATTCTTGTGACATAGCAGCTGCTTTGTTAAAAACAGTACAGGCAAAGACTTGTTGAAAAGCTTTGATAGAAACCCTGTAAGAGAATTGGGTGTTCCAGGTGGTACTGGCTTGATCAGTTTATGAAGACCATTCTTCATGGTTGTCTTCTTCACTTCCATTTCTTCATGGTAGCAGAAAATAACAATTTGCACATAAATCCAAAGTTTTTTACACCCTTTTCAGTGTCATTTTTCTATAAATCCCATTACAAAATGGTCAGGAAGCTGTTCTAAAATCTTATCCCTGTAAGAGGATTCTTTGCTTGGCAGGAGTGGGTTTTTAATGATGAAGGTGCTTCGTGTTGGACCTGTTTTCATCAAATGCAGTAACCCCTGTGAACTTTCGATGTGACTTAAATTGTTGCTTTATATATTTTTTTTTTCCCTTTTAATCTGGCAAAGCCTGATGGACGGGTTTGCAGTCTTAAACAGCTGTTCCTTTTATGAGATGTGTAGGGAGTTAGAAACGTACATTTCATCTCAGAGAAGTACACGAATCTCTACGGCAGTTGGTCCCCTGGTGTCCTGCCCCAGCATGGGCATCAACAAGGACATAGGGACTGGAGGAGGAACATGCCTTTGATACCAAACATTGTTTGGTTTTGATGTCACAATTACCCCAGACCCGTGAACGATCAGATTTTAAGGGCAATCTCACACGTGCCATGCCGGTGTTAGGGAGGAGGAGTGTGGGAAGGGCTGGAACAGCACTGGGGACCAGTCACTGCTCTCACGGACACTTTCAGCTCTTCCATGAGGACGGTTACAAACAACTAAGTCACCGTAATCCTTGGCTGTAGGAGAAACAGGTTTTGTTCTGAGACCCTCATCGACAGTCATCACTGATTCATATCATTGTGCGACACGTTTCAGCCAGGCTCTTGTTCCTGTAATTTTTTCTAACAAGAAAATAAGTCTTTTCTCTGAATTACGTTTGATAGCCCGTCTCTGTTTTTCACATCCAGCCCACATGGTGCTATGTCTGAATAAAAGCAGATTGCCTTCCTTTTTTTATTCAGACACTCTGGCTAACCCTTATATACATAAAAGAACTACATCAAAGTTGCCACCCACTGAACATACAGAGTTTTTTTTCTTGAATCAGGTCCAACTCCTGTTTAAAGGGAGCTGTTTATGGGACTGGGCGGCTTCTTCCCATGTTGCACAGATTCTTTCCCACTTTACAGATTCAGCCGCAGCTAAAGAAGCCATTTTCCTACCAATTCAAGTGAAATATTAGCCCTGCTCCACTATAAGCTTAGCGAGTATTTACTGGATACCGAGGTAGTAAAGAACCACTAGAGATCTTGAGTGGAATATAAATAGATTACCTTTTATTGGGTCTCCATGAGAGGGAGCTGAGAAATATGCCAGCTGTTTAATTATTAACATTCAGGATAAATCAATAGCAAAATAGGCTTTGATGGTGATCTTCAAAAGGGTTTTAATCATTACTCCCCTCAGATCCAGAAAGTAAGCCTGAGCACTGGGGGTTTGGCCTGTGTTTACTGGAAGGTTGCCACTGTGACGTTGCACTGATATTGGCAGCAATAATTAAGATAACACCACTCATTTAAACATACTGGCATTTGAGGCTTTATAGTTACCCTGTGGTACACCTGGGCAGTTCCTGAAGCACGGATGGCAACCTACTGAGGAATACTCACTTAAATCCCATTGAAATTAATTAAATTGTATGATAGGATGGTCGATTTTGACCCCATGTGGTGCACGTGCACAGCACAGAGTGAAGTCATAGAATGATAGAATCTGTGATTCTGTGGTTCTGTGATTCTGTGATTCTAGGATTCTGTGATTTTGACCCCATGTGATTCACGTGCACGGCCCGGTGAAGTCAACCAAGTTACAGTTCTGCCAGGATCATGATGAGCTGTAAGCATCTTTGGGGTGTTCATGGAGCCTGATCCCTTCACCAGTCCTCTGTCTTGCTTTTCGTTTGATGCTGCAGAAAGAAGTGGCCTGTAAGGCACATTTTTGTACAGAAGTTACTCTAAGTGTGGAGGGGTTGTGAGGGTGTGTGGGATGCAAAGCCAGGTGGGGCAGGGGGAGAACAGTTTAATGCAGGAGCAAGTGACATTGAGGGAAAAGGATAATTTTATAGTAGGAAGTATGAAGTAAGGGTTGCCAAACTTTCTGGCTCTTGAAGCCATGCTGCAAAGTGTTGTAGAGCCACAGCTTCCTGGTGGAGTCCCTCTAGCTATCCAAAATAGGATCTTCCGCTATTCCTGCGCTAAGTCCCCACTCCCTCATTCCATATTTCTGCTTCTTCAACTAAATCCATCTCCTCCCACTTTCCGGCTGCTCTAATGCTGTATTGCCTGCCCCTCTTCTCATCCCCAACGTACAAGATGTGCTCATGCCAGGTTGTGAAGGCTCCAGAACTGCCTTCGCCTCTAAGCTCTTCCAACCCGTACAGCTCCTCGCACAGCTCCTTCGTCTCAGCATCTCTTATCTGCAAGGAGTTGGAGGCTTTGGAGATGGAGTTAGGGCTGCAGCTAGAACTGTGCTTCCAATACGTGCAGCTTCTCAGCAGCCCGAGCTGGTCTCTGGCCATGAGATAGTAGAATAGTCATAGAATCCTTTTCGTTTGAAGAGGCCTTTCAGATTATCAAGTCCAGCTGTTCCCCCAGCACTGCCAGGGCACCACTAACCCCTGTCCCTCAGCACCACAGCTCCACATGGGGATTTGAAACCACTCCAGGCAGGGA
>WTSP01020519.1:7219-29488 GCA_025331215.1 Actenoides lindsayi
TGCAACTAGAGCAGGGTGCTCAGAGCCCCAGCCAACCTCCCCTGCAATGGTGCCAGGGATGGGGCAGCCACCACCTCGCTGGGCAGCCTGGGCCAGGCTCTGACCACCCTCAACACCAACAATCTCTCCCTTCTCTCCAATCTGAATCTCCCTATTTGAGTTTGAAGCCATCACCCCTTGTCCTGTCACTACAAGCCCTTGGAAAAAGTCCCTCCCCAGCTCACCTGTAGACCCCTTTAGGTACTGAAAGGTTGCTCTAAGGTACCCTCGGAACTTTCTCTTCTCAAAGAACCCTTCTCAAAGAAGAGAAGGCTCCAGCCCTTGCCTCGAGTCCCACATCCCTGGGAACAAGCACATCCCAGAGGGCCTGTGGGGAGCGGCTCTGCCCAGCCTTGCCTCCTCTTCAGAGACGTTTTTGGCCCCTGTCCAGCTCAGAGCAGCACCACCTGAACTGCTGCAGCTCCACTATGTGTTAACAGTTGGATGTGATGATCTCAAAGGTCTCTTCCAAGCAAAACGATTCTCTGATCCTGTCACCCTCTCCTGTCAAACTGCCCAAGGGCAGCAGCTGTTGCTAGAAGCCGGCTGAGCACCAAGTGCTGCCTGTTGTCCTCTGTGGCAGCACAGGGGCCTCCGCCAGCCCCAGAGCCTCTGCCGCTTGCCGAACACGTGCTCGCGGCTGTGCTTCGTTCCTCCTGAGAGCCTGCGAGGCTGCCTGCTCCGGCCAACCCTGCCTGCCCTGGCCCTGCCTGCCCCAGCCAGCCCTGCCTGCCCCAGCCCTGCCTGCCCCATCGAGCCCTGCCTGCCCCAGTCCTGCCTGCCCCAGCCAGCCCTGCCTGCCCCAGTCCTGCCTGCCCTGGGCCCCAGGTGGGGGATGATCCCTGGGCTGCGGCACTGGTACTGACCTGCCAGAACCACTGGATCTGTTTGCTGTTCTTGGTGTAGTGCCGGTAGATGGTATTCTTCTGCCAGTCGTTCATGTCGATCTCCTGCATGCCGCACAGCATCAGCTGTGGACAGGAGACAGTCAGCAGGGCAGAACCAGGGCCCAGTGCCCGTGCTTTGAGCACCAGCTCCTACGGTGCTGGACTTCACGAGCTTCAGGCTCCAGCACAGGGCAACGGAGGCACTGGGAGGAATTCCTCGCCTCCCACAAGATGTTTTCTTGCTAATGGAGCCAATGAGCCAACCCGCAGACCCAAGCACCGGGGGCACTCAGGGGATGCGAGCAGAGCTGCTGGGCTGTCGTCGCATGCCGTGCCCAGCCTGGGAGAACCCACACCTCCGCTTCCCCGTCCCAGCACAGGCACCGCCTCACCTCCAGCTCCTTCTCGTCAAAGTACCGCAGCCACTCCAGCGGCACCACCTCGTTGAAGCCGTCCAGGAAAGCCTTGGTCTGCTCCTCCACGCCCCGCGTGAACCTCCAGTCCGTCAGCAGCCTGGGAAGGCAGACGGCGGTCAGCAGAGAGCCGGTGCCGCTGGCCCGGCACCGGGAGCCCCCCACCATCCCTCCTGCCAGGGGGGAGGGCCCCGGGAGCCGCAGGGGTGCACGGGGAGGGACAGAGGGGCTCCTGCAAATCACAGGGCTCCCCTCAGTTCCCACCAGTGGGTTTCTCTCTCCACCCCAAGCCCGAGAGCAGCAGCCAGCCCTGAGCGCAGGCCAGCAGCCAGCGGGAGGTCGAGGGGTGCAAACCAGGTCCCCTGGCTGGAGCAGGGCAGGGCCCCGGCAGCCCCTAGCCAGCCCAGCAGCAACAGGCAGGGTGAGAACCACAGGACAGGGAGAGAAGTCTCACCCTCTCTCCCCTCTCCTCTTTCCTGAAAGTACTGGCAGCGGCCCAGCCAGCAGCAAGCCAGACCGCAGCCGAGCTCAGCCGACTGCGCCAGCCTGTACTTGTCACAGGCCACGTAGCCCAGGGAGGCGGCCACGTCCCAAGCTCCATGTTCCCAGCCCAGAACTGCCCCGCAGCCGTCGGGGAAGGCGCCCGACAGGGCCCTTGGGATGGCCACTCACATGATGTACTCCTCCTTGTTCTCCTCCGTCACTCGGATGCTCTCACCACCCTCCTTCAGCTCGTGGGTGGTCACCTTGCCCAGGATCTCCATGTCCTGGATGAAGTACAGCTCCAGGCCACACTCCTCCAGGCTGTTCTCCCTGGGGGAGGACACTGGGGGGTGATTTCTGACGGAGGCACCCGCGGTGGCAGGGGCTGGGGGGGGCAGCCGCACCCATCGCAGCAGGACGGGGCAGTGCCAGGAGGGAGCACAGGGCACTCACTTGGTCCAGACAATGGAGTTGTAAAACTCGGGGTCAATGGATTCCAGGTCCTTCAGCGTGGGCCGCTTGTTCAGCATCCGCTTGTAGAAGGGCAGCGTGAAGCCCGTATCGATGAACTTCCCATGGTACAGAGCCTGCGGCGGGGAGGTGACGCCAGGTCACGGGGGACCACAAGAGAGACTCACGGGGCGAGACAATGCCCCACCACTGTGGCAGCCGTGGGGCAAGAGGGAGTCGCTCCTGGGGTGCCAGACCTGCGGCCCTTGCTCCCGGCTGGCAAACGCGGCGGGAAGGAGGGAGGTCCCCGCACGAGGTGGCTCGCCCGGTGCGGGTGCTGGCAGCCCCTCTCCCCTCCCCACCGTGAATTCCTCCGTGTCTCCTTCTCCCCTCACGGCTCTATTAAGAGCACTTGTTTAAACAGAGCTGTGCTGTGGCTTCCCTGAATCCCTGGCTTCCAGAAGCCCCGAGGCAAAGGCAGCCAAAAATAATGCAGACGCTTGTCTAGAACGGCCCAGCGGTGAGTAATAGTCTGGGGTTTTATGGGCATCCTGCAACGCGCGGGGCAGGGCAGGGCAGGGCAGAGCAGGGACCCGAGCAGCACACACCTCGCAGGGCCAGGGGCCAGGGACCCTTCCCCACGCTCAGGGAGCCCCTGGCAGCCCCCCTGGCAGCCCAGGGCTGGGCCACCTGCAGCACGTTGGCCTTGGGGAACGTGAGACGAACGGGAGGAGCTGCTCTGGGGCTTGCGCGGCTGGAAAATCTCACACTGCTGGGGCTAAAAATAGTCCCCGGAGCTGCAGACCCGACAGCACCTGGGGTGACAGCCAAAGACCTGGAGCCTTCCCCACCACACAGGCCCTGGGAAACCAGGTTCCCCCCAGCCCCATGGCCACTCCCTGGATTTAAAATGCATCGCCTCACGGTCTTCCCTGCAGCATGTCTCCCACGGGCCCACACTGGAGCAAGACGGGCTCAAGGAGGGTGACAGTGCCCAGCCCAGCTCACCACCCCCAGCCCTTGCAAGGCTACTGCTCCGTGAGAGGGGCACAAATGAAGGGTCCTGTCTCCCACCGCCTCCCCGACCCCTCTCAGCCCATCGCCCCTGCCATGGTTCTCACCATGGCGATGAAGCGGCCGATGAAGCGGAAGTAGGTGAGGTGGTCGGGGTTGATGGAGGAGGCAGGGTTGATCTGCAGGCAGTAGTTGTTCTTGCCAGCGTACTCAAAGAGGCAGTACATGGGGTTGAGCACCTCGTGGGACAGGAGGAAGAACCACTCCCTGTGGCGAGAGGAAGGGGGAATGCAGTGACCAGGGGCTTCAGGGTGCCCGTGGAGGCTGTGCCCCGTGCAGGGGGCAGCTGTGTGCCTGCACAGCACACCCCACACAAACCAGGCGCCCGTCTCCTCCCGCTGCCGGCACCAGCGTGGGGCCCTGCTGCCACCTGGGAGGGTGTCGTCTGCCCCAGGGGTGCTGGGCACGGGTTGGGAAGGGCTTCTGGAGACACCAGTGAGACACACACCAGTTTGCCAGAGGCCCTGCTTGGAGCACTGCGGGTCCCAGCGGGCACCATGCGGCTCAGTCCCAGCCAGGCTGTTGTGTGTACACACACACACACACACACGCACGCACGCACGCACTGTTGTGCACACCCCCACTGAGCTGTGCACACCTCCTCCCCCAGCCTGCCCAGGAGCCCCATCCCAAGCTCAAAGCAGCATGGGACGGGTACCATCCTGGCTTAGCTCCCCCGACAGCGCAGGGAGACGGGAGTTCTTGGACGCAGAGGCAGCCCCGGCATCCTGTCCGTGGTTCTACCCTGTGGTAGAACAGCATGACGTAACCTACCATAGGGTAAAACCACTGGCAGGACACAGAGAGAGGCGGAGAGCAGGAGCCCCTGCACCAGAGCTGGGGGTGGCAGCACCGCCGAGGAGAAGCGGGCAAGAGCGCGGCAGCGCGAACGCCAGGGCGGCGGCGGGCAGGGGAAGCGACAGCCCGGCACCGAGGCAAACACCCCAACCTCAGGCGGTTTCGCACTGGAACCCCCCCGGACTCCTCCACCCAAGCAGGCGCTGCAGAAAGGCCGGGGACCCCGAGTGCCGCTGCTGGACAGACCCCCCCCCGGCCGGGGCTCACCCGCAGGCAGGGCACAGCCCCGTCCGGCGGCAGGGTCGCGGTCCGCGCGCCGGCACTCACCTGGCGATGCCGCCGTAGTCCAGGCCCTCCTCTCCTCGCATGATGATGTAGAGGCGGCGCCGCAGGTCGTACGGCTTCATGTTCATGATCTGGGGGGACCAAGGGGAGCTGTCAGCGCGGGCTGGCGCGAGGGACGGCTCCGCAGCTCCCCGCGGCTCCAGCACCTCCTCACCTGCTGGAAGGAGTCCTCGAAGAGCGTCTGTCGGGAAACGCTGATCTTCACGTGGCTGGGCAGCGCGTTCGACTGCGAGCAAGGCAGAGACACGAGGCTCTGTGCGGGCTGGCAACAGCGGCTCTCCTCGCCTGCACCGGCCCACGCACCCGTCCAGCCCTGCAGGGCTCAGCGGCCTCCGAGCTGCCGGGGCCCTCTGACCGCTCTACTCACGTGGCAGAGGAAGCGAAACTGGTGGTACTTCCAGCGAAAGCTCCGGTCGTACGCCCCCGGGGAGCCGCCCTGTTTGCTCCTGCAAAAGCAGCACCTTGGCTCAGCATCCTGCCTGCCCCAGTGTGAGCTGCCCAGCCCCAGCAGCCTCGTCGCCTGCCAGGCAGGAGGCAGATCTCCAGGGTGCAGCTCACCCCCGTCCGAGCGAAACCTGTGTCCCTAACCCCACTACTCGGTGTCTCTGCCACAAAGCTGACCCACGTCCCCCACCCCATGTCACGACCACTGGAAGGCTCAAAGAGGCAGCTCGAGCCCCGGCTTGCAGCCCGGCTGCGGAGTGAGGGGCCCGGCCCAAAAGCGCTCACCCGGACTCGAACCCAGGGCGCGGGTCCTTGAAGGTGGTGGTGCGAGTGTTGTGGTCCACGAAGTAGCGCACGCCCTCGTTTGTGTACTTCATCTCCCAGCCCGGCGGCAGCGGCGGCTCCTGGATCATCCTGCCGACAAGAAAGGGGTCACCAGGCAGGCGCCTTGGGCACTGCCCACCCTGAACTACAGCCCTCCAAATGGCCGCCCTTGGGGACCACCTTCTGCTGCCAGCTCTGTGCCAGGCAAAAGGAAGGATTTACAGCACGGGATTATCGAGCACCCGTCTGCACCCCAGGACAGGAGCCCTGCCTGGGACACACTCTCAACCATGACCGGGACTGGTCACAGTTGCAGCTTCCCTCTGTCTGCAGAGGTGGCTTCAGGGGAGACCTGAGCCCGGTCCTCAGCCAGGGCAGGTCTCTGGAGAATCACAACCCCAAGCTCTGAGGAAACCAAGCAAAGCCCTTTAGGAAGGTGTCAGGGCAAGAAGCCAGCACATCTCCCTGACAGCCCCGCAGTCCTCCCCACCGATTCCTCATCTCTACCCTCAGCTCCCACAAGCTGGGGAGCTGCCCTCTGATGCCAAGGGCTGCAGTGTCCAACCCCCTGAGCTCCAGTGCCGCCTGCTCACTGACTGCTCACTGCCAGCTTGCTGCCTGCTCACTGACTGCTCTTCCCAGAGCTTCTGGTTCCCCAGGGCCGCAGCTCTGAGCGCTCAGTAGCCCAGGGCATGGACCTTCCGAAGCCGCCAGCATCCCCCCTGCTGCCCCGCTGGCTGCCTACCCCTGCGTGCGAGGGTCTTCCCACTGGGTGGTCCGCGTGTTGTGGTTCACGTAATACACTCGCCCATTGTCCTGTCTCTTCTCTGCGAGAAAAGGGAGAGGAAGCGTTAGCTGGGGCACCCTGGCCAGCACCGACCCCCGGTCTGGGAACTGCCCTCCCCTTCCCAGCTCACCAGAGGTTCGTCGGGTCCCCCGTCCCACCTCCCCGCCGGCGCTGCCCTGGCTCATTGGGAAAAGGCAGGCTAACCCCGCTGCGTTCCTTCTCCATTGGCAAGCTGCCGCTTTCTCCAGCGCGGTCGAGGCCAGCGCGCGGGGAGGTGCCCCGGCCGAGCGCGGCCCTGCCGAGGCGCTGCCAGGCTGGCACGCCAGGCGAGCTGGGCCTCGCACCTCGCTGGGCACACGCGCCCTGCTCGGAGGAGCTGCCAGTGCTTTCTCCAGCGCATCCCGACTCCCTGCTGCCGGTGCACGGCTCGCGCTCCCAGCACGTGCTGCACACGCGTCACCCCGCTCCTTCTGCTGCGCGCGGGCGTGAAACCACCGCACCACCCGCGCCGGCACCGCTGCTCGCCCCCGCCACGCCTGCAGCCTCGCACACTCGCTGCGCTCCCCACGTGTGCCACACGCACTTCCCTGGACACCCCCTTCCCAACACACGCTCTTTGCACGCTCAGAATGGCAAGAGCCTCCCAGCCGTGGCCCCAGGGGGTGATCTGGCCCCAGGGGGTGATCCCGCACCTGCTCCCCCCCTGGCCAGCCCTGGGTGCCTGCACCCACCCCACGCAGCCCACCTCGTCCCGTGTGCCCACGCTGCCCAGCCTCTCGCCAGCCACCTCCGCACACACCCACCCCCCCCCCCACTCACGCTGGCTGCCTCCCCACTAACACGTGTGCCCCACATGCAACCCACCTCCTCCCGCCACGTGCCTGCGTCACTCCCTGCGCACGCAGGGCCTGCTCCATGGCGGCGGGGACGTCCTGCACGCACGCTCCCCTCTCACCTCACGGCCACCGTGGCCCCGCACTCCAGCTGGCTCCCAGACAGTGGGAAACAGCCCCCACACCATGGCTCTGGTGGGTCCCGTCTATGATGACCAGGACCCCATCCATCCCGGGGACACCATCCATCCTGGGGACCCCCATGCCAGGGTGCTCAGCCCCACACAGAGCTGTGCCAGCCCCCAGCCTGCCCAGCCGATGCTGGGGACGTGCCCCCTCTCCTCACTGATGCAGCAAAGGCTCCAGCACTGTCCCCATCAACACCCTGCCCTTGGAGACCCCCTTAGCAGCCTGGGACACCCTCTTTCCAAGCTCTCCACAGTTCTAACCTCTCTCCTGCCCACCCCCAGCACAGCCCAGCCCATCTGCACCCACCCTGGCCTGCCCTCTCCAGGGATGGGGACCCCTCTGCCCTGGGGTGGGCACAGGGACCTTTCAAAGCATCCCAGCACACGATGCCTGGGCCATGGGGGTAGGACAGCCAGCCCTGCTCCAGTCGGCTCCCAGCCCCGATCCTGCTGGCACCCAGCCCCGCTCCGGCCAGCTCCCAGTCCCGCTGCAGACCAGGGCACAGCATCCCAGGAGACAGCAGAGCACCAGGATGGATCCCTGCTCAGCAGGGGAGGGCTCTGGGGGTGAGTGAGGAGCTGGATCCCCAACCTCTCCCCTCATCCAAAGAACAACCACAAGTGCTTCTGCGTTCAGCAGCTGAGAGAGACTGGGAAACCCTCCAGGAAAAGGGGGAAAAAGGAAAAAAAAAAAAGATGGATTTCAAATCAGAGATCGTGCTAATCACAGGCAGACCCAGCCCCACATGCAGCAGAGCACTGGGAACGCTGGCTCTCCAGCCACTGTTCCCATTAACACCAGAGACTGGAGAGAAGGAGCTGCTGACAGCAGCGTCCTGCCTGTGGGGCAAGCAAGGTCCCACTCCAGGTGACATCCCCATGGGGCTGTCCCCATCGGGGCACAGCGCGGGCAGGTGAGGCAGCTCAGTACTTACCCCAGCCGGGAGGAAGGGGACCGAGAGGATCATTGTCGGACGGGGTGCCGGACGGCTAGAGACAAGAGAGGGCAAAACACAAAGTAAAAAGCCAGGCAGGGACGCCGGGAAGAGCAGAGTGTGGCAGTGAGCCGGGCAGCCCGCACTGCCACTCGCCTCCCCTTGGCTTGCAGCTCCTGGAGAACTGAAAAAAACCCACCTTGTACACTCAAGGGGGGGTTAAAAAAAAAAAAAAAAAAGCAAGGCAAAAAAAAAAAAAAAAAAAGGCAGAACCTAAAGAGAGGCTGGGGCAGCCAAGGGGGCAGCGGGCAGGGCAGGGGCCGTGCCGCACGGAGGGGAGCGGGACGGCGCGGCAGGGTCCAGATGTGTGCGGCTGCTCGGCTCCCGCCGGCCGTCCCCACCAGATACACCTCCAGCCTCCTCCAAGAACCACACACAAGAGGGGAAAAAATATCGCAGGCCTTTCCAATGAAATCATTCCCACAAGCCGTGTCCACGCCCAGCGTTTCCTGGCGGGATGGCGGCCCCCTCCTCCCCGGGCAGGGCCAGGGGTGCGGGATGCTGCACTGAGGCCACATTCATCCCCGCAGACAGACGGGGCGGCTCCGGCCCCGCTGCCCCCCCAGCAGGTTGGGGGCCACCGCACAAAGCACCTTTCTTCTGCTTCCCTGGGACGGGCTGAGCCGGTGGCCGTCACCCAGCCTGAACTGGGTGCAGCTGGGGTGCTGCCCTGTGAGCCTGAGCCCACCCCCCATCTCCGGGTCCCTGGGGATGGAGGCGCAGCCCCGACAGTCGGGGGTTCAGCGGCCTGCGAGTGCTTGCAACGGTTAAAGAAGAAACGTGTTGTTACCAAAAAGGCATTTCCATTGCACCTCCCGAAATGCAGGCACTGGAGGGGGGCTGGTGTCCCAGACCAGCCAGTGTCTGAGCCCAGCCAGCGTCCCAGCCCTCCGCACTGGGCTTGGGATTGAGTCAGCCTGGGCTTGGGAAATGCCACCCGCAGCCCATCCCGTCCCTCCCGCCCGGGAACAGGAGGCAGCCCCAGGCTCTCAGGCACAGCTGCCATTTGAGGAGCCAGGGTCCCCCACTCTGAGCTGGGCACGGGTGCTCAGGATGCCCCACGGCAGCCCAGCACCCCAGGGATGTCCTGGGGAATGCCAGGGTCGGAGCTGGTGCAGCCTGTGCCTCACACGGTGGGGCTCAGAACTGGGGCTCCATCCACTCCCGCCGTGCCCAGAGGGGCCACCCAGAGGTGCAGCGAGTCATGGTCAGAGGTACCACCTCACCGTGACCTCAAAACTAATTAAAACTAACAGGGCAGAGACAGGAGACTGCAGGGCAGAGCTCGGGGAGCCCTGTGGCTCTGCATGGCCCCAGGGAACAACCTGGCCCCTTGTGCCCCAAGAGCCCTCAGCGCAAGGGATGCCGCAGGCTCTGCATCACCCAGGGCTGCCCGTCAGCTCCCCACCTTCCTCTCCCAGCAAGGAGGGCAGGTGGGCACTGGGAAGGGCACGGCGAGGCCAAGCAGAAGGCAGGGAAGGAGGCAGAGCGGGAGCCATCGCTGCTGGCAGCAGAGAGCTTGAAACAAAAAGTATGACCGTTTCATCAGGCTAAATCTGGAGCAGGAGTCCCTCCCTCTGCGCTCTGCGGAGCCCGGCCAGGGTGAGTTGCGCAGCGCTGGAGCCACTCCAAGGCTGGTGCTGGCAGAGACGGGCCCAGAGCCCCGTTTGGCCTCGGTGGAGCCCCCTCCCCTGCACCCTCCCGCAGCGGTGCTGCGAACGTGCCGAGGGCAGCAGAGCCGGGAGGGTCCCGCTCCCGCAGCGAGGCTTGGGAGGCTGGCGAGGTGTCCAGGGGAGACGGGCAGGGGCAGGAGAGGGCAGAGTGGCTCCCCGCACCCCCAGGAGTAGCCCTGGCTGCACTTCATGCAGAGCAGCACCAAAGGATGGACTCTGCACCCCCCTCCCAGAGAGCACCCGAGCTCGCACCAGCAGCACCAGCACCAGCAGCGCCGCTGGGTCGCGTCAGCCTCCCGGTGTTCTCCAAGGAGCTCAATGTCGCCGGGAAGCTGGTCACTCTGCTCTGCCCACCTTTGCTCCACACCTTCCCCTCCAGCCGTGTCTCACACCGTGGCACAGCCTCTGTGCAGTGCGTGGCTGGCTGACGATGGAGAGCACCGGGACATCGCTGCTCGGGGAGGCAGAAATGCTCCAGGCTGGCTCTTTTCCAAGCACTGCTCGCCCAGCAGCACAACAGCCACCAGCACCATCCCAGCTATCATAGGGTGCTCACCACCACTGGATCCTGGGTCCTGGCTTCAGCAGCCAAGGCAAGGCCAGGACAAGAGTGGTCTCTGCCCAGGAGCTCCTGCTCTGCAGGGCTGTTGAGACCATTCCCTGAGCAAGGAAACACGGCTGCTGAGCCCAAACCAGGAAGGAGGGGAAGAAGTGGAGGAAGCAGGAGGAAGCTCACCAAGCCCAGCAGTACTTGGTCCCTGTGTTCCCTCAGCACTTGCACCTTGGGCCTGCAGCTATTGCTGCCAACTCCTGCTGCCACCCAGGACCCAGCCACGCTGTCCTCAGCCCAACAGAGACTTGGGGAGGGATGAGTGCAGCCCCGAGAGCCTTGCCTCCCACTACAGATGAGGCTCCTGTGCACATGCCCAGCTCTGACAGCATGCAGCAAGTTCTGCAAGCCCTGTGGGTCAGCAGCAAGGCTTAGCTGATGGGAGCCACGGGAGAAAGTGTGTCTAGCCACGCTGGCACTGAAGGGACAGGCCGCTGAGGACACCTCCCACCATCCTTCAGGGCTGTGTAAGCTGGTTTATAAAAAGATAATGACTCCCACACGGTTCTCCGCACACAGCAGAGGAGCCTGGGGGCTCTCCCAGCCCAAGCACTGCTCTGCTGAGCTCACCCAGTCCACAGACCCCATGCAGCACAGCAAGGGCCTCCCACACTCTGTGTGTCCCAGGCCAGCCTCAGTGAAACAGCAGGAGAGCCGGGTGAGACCCCTGCCACCCCTGCCCCCTGCTCTCACCTGGTACAGGAATCTTTGGCTGAACTGCTGCATGGCTCCCTGGAGCTGGTTTCGCTGGGACTGCCACTGCTCATAGTTTCTGACGTACTCGGCCGTGGGCCGCTGCCACGTGGTCGTCCGAGTGTTGTGGTCCACGTAGTAATACCTGCCTCGAGGATCCACACGTTTCTCCCACCTGGAGACACCAGAGGAAGGTGTCACTGCCTGTCCTCAGACAGCTCAGTGGGTCCTGCTGGCCGGTGCCTCCAGCTACCGCGTGAAAGCAGCAGAGAGAAACCCCACAGAGCTCAGGAGGCACAGCAGAAGGCCCAGACCATGATGGTACACAGAGGAACCTCCCGTTGCCCTCATCTGAGTGCTGTCCCCGGGGCTTTGGATGAACAGCAGCAGCCTGAGAAGATCCAGCTGCTGCCCCAGAACGTGCTGAAAGCAGGACTGAGGGGAGCACTGGGCCATGAGCCACTTCCCCAGGTGCCACCCTCCCCTCGCACTCCCCACGTGGAGGATTTGCGATGAAGTCCTGCCTCTTGGAAAGACAGGTGAGAAAAGCAGCTCTTGGTGCTCCAAGGCGGGGAGAGCGGAGAGCTGCCTGGGCCCAGGGTCCAGCTGTGGACACTGTGATTTGTCATTTCACTCTGAATCTCCAGGCTGACTTCAGACACTTGGTCTCCGGCTCCTCTCCCCAGACTAAGACACCCTTTAACATGAGGGCTCCATTTCCAGCTCCAGCATAACCACCAGTTTCACAGCTGAAGGGGCTCTTTTGGACAAAGATCCACCAGAAGGAAATACAAAAGACTAGTAAGAGTGGAAGCAGGTCCCTGTGAGGACACGCAAAGCCTGGATGGGCTCCCAGACAGCAGCAGGACGCCGTAAGCACTCCTCGAGGAGCTGACCCTCCAGCAGAGGAGAGGCTCTGGCTGGAGACCTGCGCAGGAGGGCAGGGGCACACCTGGGGCCCTCCCAAACCTTCCTTCCCAGGAACAGCCTCTTTCTTTTAACAGCAGAGAGGGTTCAAGCTGGTGTAGGCGGCTGCAGAGACCGCAGCTTAACTGAAGGTAGCGCGTGCACACAGGAACCCGGAGGCTCCCGTGGAGGAGGAGAGGACAGGGTTGTGCTTCACTTTCACACATTATGCTCGTGGTTAAAGCACCTTTCAGTCCTCCCAGCCCTGAACAAACTCAGCCTGGAGAACAACAACGGCTCGGCTGTCTCGAGTTTTCTGCTGTTAGGAGCACAAAGAGGTGAGAATTCAACAGGCTCCTGGAAAGCACGTGGCACCCAGGGCTGCGTGCAGCCTTTGTGACGTGCAGACTGTTTACTCCTGCAAACCAAAGCATGGCTCTCCTGGACACCTCCTGGAGCTTTGCAGAGGCCTTCCTGCAGGTCTCACCAAGTTGAGCACCTTCACCTTCTTGATCACAAGCAGACCCTGATGTGTCTGAGAACGTAAGAGGCTCCTCAGAGAGAGCTCAGGGTCCAGCTCCAGGTTTGGGGTGTGCTGAGTGTGCCTGTTTCTGCTCACCAGGAGCTCAGCCCCCAGCCAGAAGCATCTATTTTTCCAGGTGATGTGAGGCCCACCCTCTTCCTTCTCCTGCTTATCAGGGAAGGGGACTTTGCTGGTGCCCCTCTGCTCTGCGCAAAAGTGGTTGTGCTGCTGCTCAAGTGGTCAGGGATTTCCATGGACTGTTTAAAAAGTAATCCTCTAGCAGAGGTCAAAACATAAAGACTGGAAGGTCTTTTCCTTTTTGCAAATGCTGAAAAGACCTTTCTGAGGATACAGGGTGTGCTTCCAGGCCAGTGAACACTTGGTCATCTCACCCCATTTCTCTTCAGGAATGAGAAGACCTTCCTGCTGCCTTCCTCTGTGCAGACTCCTGCGCGTCCGCTACAAATTAGTTCAGAATCTGAGATACCTGCTGCCCCCAGAGCTCCTTACCCTGGAGGAAGAGGTCTCTCCCACGTGGTGGTCTTGTTGTTATGGTCTACATAGTAGACTCTACCATTAGGCAGCTCTCGCTGTTCCCACCTGCAAGAGAAAAAAAAGCCTCCTGAGACAGTTGCTGCTTGCTAGCAGAGACCAGACCCCGGCTGAGGTGGAGCTACCAAAGCAAACCTCCCTCTGCAACGCCAGTCAGAGCGACCGAGCCCTGCTGCGGGGCTCCCGGGGGTGCCCGTCCCCACACGCGCTGTGTCACTGCTGGCTGGAGAGAGCAGCACCCCTCGGGAGGGCGGGGAGGAACCCCGGGGCAGGAGGGCCCGCGCCTGTCCTCTCCTCGAGCACAGGCGAGCGGCGAAGGGGCTCAGCTGGAACAAGCCACGTGGATGGATCCAGCAGCCTCAGCGTCCGAAAGGCAGTGACAGCCGGGGCCTTGCTCCATGTAGGACCAAGAGACTTTGCAGGCACCTCTGTCTACTTTAAACCAAGGCCGAACGGCCTCCCCAGGAGCACCGTCTGCCCACGGAGCCGGGCTGTCGCTGCGCGGCCCAGCCTCCCCCCGCCCCAGCCAGCCGGGGGTAATTAATAATCACCTAATTACCGAGAACGCGCGGAGAGCTGCGTGGGGAGGATTAGCCAGGCTGCACCTCGCCCCGCTTAGCTACGGGGCTCCAACCCTCGCTTAGAAGAGAGGATGGCAGCAGGGCCACGCGGCATCGCTCGGCCCTCGGAGGGGTGCGGCGGCAGCCGCCCAAGGGGCATCGTCTGCGGCAGAAGTGCCCGATTTCCTCAGCAAGCTGGAGGCTCGGCGTTAAGATTCCACACAGGGTCGGTTTTACGTCCTGTGAGTTTCTGATGTATTTTTTTTTCGTTCGGTTTCTCTTCACAGAGAGCCTTTGAGTTTGGGCCGGGCTGCAATTTCCCCTCCTGCTCGCCGCTGCCAGGCGCCGCTTCACCGGGCCGCGCGGCACGGGACGCTCGCTGCGGAGCCGGCCCCAGCGGGGAGCGGGAGCGACAGGGGGGCCTGGCTGCGCGCGGCTACGCTGACGACCGCTCCTCGCCTTCCTCCGTTGAGGAAAGCGCACGCCCTGGCCAAGGGAAGAGCTGCGTGGAGCTCCACGCTTGCCCAGCAGCTTTTCTTCTGCGACGGAGAGAGGCGAGCTGGCAGCTGCTGGCAGATAAAGCGTTCTCCTGCCACACGTCTGCTCCCACAGGTCTCCCTCCCCAGTCAATCTTCAGTCTCAATTAATCACCACAAAAAGCCCTAGGAAATTAATATCCCAGCTTCTGTTGTGACAGCAAGGGAACAAAGCTGGGCTTGCAGAAAGCAAGCAGCCGTGGGAAGGAGATGCTCTAAGTGCTGATGCCCCGTCGCCTGCGCTCACACCATCCCTGCTCACCCTCAATCCTCCCCAGGGGATGACGAAGCCACCGAACAGTGACCTCAGCCACAACCACACACCTGCTGTGACCTCAGCTCACGTTCATCATGCCCTTGACACCACTCTCAATAGAGGTGGGAAGGCAGGAATAGGGAGCGCTCCGGCCACGCTTCCAAGCCCCAGCAGCATGCTGTCAGCCGGGGACCTCAGCGCTGCAGCGGGCTGAAAAACCTCTGCCCTGGGCAGGGGCCGTTGTGCCTTCCAAGATAAGAGTCCATTCCCCACTAGCAGGAGGACTGTGAACACCAGGCTCAGGATTTGGTCAAGAGATTGTCTAACCCACATCAGAGCTGTTGGCTTTGCTCCTATGGGCTTCTCAAAACCACTGTCAGCTTAATGCATCTGCAGAGGCCAGGTAACATCTGCAGGTGTTGCCACCAGCCAGCAGCACTGGGTTCCTTCTTATCCGTAGAACAGATCTCGGGACACCAGTGGTTATCTCTGATGGAAAGAGCCCAAGGCAGGACCTGCTGTGCTGTGACAGTGAGAGGGGCTGCCAAAGGTAACAGCGACCATGGCAGAGCAGAGCAGGCACTGCCCGCTGCTGTTGGGGCACTGGGAAGTCTTTGTCTCCCCATCTCGTGGTCAGCTCTTTTCCTGGGTCACCCCTGGGCAGCGCTGGGCGTTGTCAGAGGGGAGACGCCTCAAGTTTCCTGTTCACTGGTGATGAACTCAGGGCTTTGTGAGCATGAAAGCACCAGGACAGCTAAAAAAAGATTGAAATCTCTAGAGAAATCTCTAGAGAACATCAGCATAGCTGGGAATTCTTGAAGACACAAGCATGTCTACCCCACGAGATGGAGAACAGGAGGTCCCAGCACGTCTTCAGGGATCAGTCAGGGCTGGCTGGAGAGCTGCCTGCTGCAGGCAGAGCTCTGGGAAGTCCCTTCCTTGACTGGAGCTGAAGGTGTTTCAGACCTTCACCGGCAGCCAGAGGCAGACCCAGCACAAGGCTCAGCTGGAGGAACACGGGTCACAAACACAACTCCAAGGCATAGTTCTGGTCACGAGCCCTTGCAGGAGTCAGCATCCTGTGAAAACCCATTCAGCATCATCTTTTCAAGGTTAGTTGTACACAACAGCCTCCTTTGGATGCAAGAGAGCATAGCACTGTTTGCTTACGGCGAGGACAGCCGCAGACAGATGTCACACTGCTCTGCCCACCCTGACATGTGGTGCTTCAGAGATGAACAGGACCCCGGCCTTGTGCGCACAGAACCAGTGGTGCCAGCAGTCCTTACCAGAGGGGACAGGACCTCCAGACTCATTAAACAGGTTCTCTGACCAACATGGCTTTGAGGACTTGAAATTCCTTTATGACAAGAGGCTCTCAAGACAGCAGGTACCATTTCTGTGACTGCAGAGACCAGAAACGCCAGGATAAGGACTCCTCCAGGGCAGAAAGGATCCTTCAGATACTCCTTTGGGTGCCCTTGTGACTGCAAAGAGCACGCGGGACTGCAGAGAGCTGCCGGTGGTGGTGGCTACCGGCTGATGTCCTCTGTCCCCGCCTCCCGCCCTGCACAAACCGGTGACAAGCTCACATGCTGCTCAGGTCAGCAGCTCCCTGGTGATCCGAAAAGGAAATGTGCCGAGCCCTGAGCGCAGCAAATCCCCAGCCTCACACAGCAGGCCACGACAAACCATTGTGGCTGCTGACACACAGCAGTGCCCTCGGAGCCGGGGGCACGGGGCAGCCCGCCCTTGCTCAGACCACCTTGCCCAGCTCTTCGCAGGCTTCCCAGCATCCCACCTGCCAGCCCACAAAGGACGCAGCTCAGGGAGATGCAGGACATCAGGCTCTTCTTCTGGGGACCCCCCAGCCCCACCAGCGTTCCTCCCGCGCCACCGCCGGCGAGGACGGTCGGGGGCTTAGCGGGCAATGGGAGCCCTCGCCCGCCTGCGGCAGCACGAAGCGTGGGACGCGGCAGCCCCCGCCGGCCCCTCCGGGCTCAGATGGCGGCGGACACAGGGAGCCGCGGACGGTGCGAACGGCAGCGCTGAGGCAACCCCGCGGTCCAAACAAAACGCTCTCCTTACGTAAGAAACCGCAGCCCCGCGCCTCTGCCAGGCAGCATAATGTGCCTCTTTGTACGGGCGAGACAGCGCCGTGCGTGCGCACCACCGACCGCCCTCCGTCCCCGCGCGGGAGCCGCGCTGAGAGGAACCAGATGAGGAAGCCAGCGGCTCTCACGCCCTCCCCCCGTTCGCTACCGGTCCTCTCCGAACCCCCGCCGTCGCAACGGGGACCCCGCGCCGAAGGCCTCGAGCGCCACGGCCGGAGGCTCCTGGGCCACCCGCGCTCCCCGACCTCGCGAGGAAACGCGCTCTGCCCGAGCCAGGAGGATGTGAAGGAGGTTCTGGGCACTGTTGGGGTTGGAATTATTCAGAACACCTTCCAGCACCCTCCAGCCCCTAGAACAGACTCCCGGTTGTGTGAGAGACACGGCTGTGCCCACCACATCTGCTGCAGATGTTCAGAGACGGTGATCTGAGCAGAATAAATAGCTCCGAATCCCCACATGAACCCAGCCTCTCTGGACTCCATCCGCACGCAGCCCGGGACGAGCAGGGAGGCTGGGGCTCAGCGGACCCCCCAGCACGCGGCTCCCCTGTGGAGGCTGGCGGGCAGCCGAGCGCCAGAGTTCTCCCCGCACCCACCGGTGAAAGGAGGCACTCGGAGAACGAGGCCGGGCTCAAGCAGAAAGCAGGAGGGACACGGTAGCTTTCCGGCTCTTCGGCAGTGCAGGGGACATCGCTCCTGCGAGCGGCAAAGCCAGACCCATCACCCCCGGGCTTCACGGCCATCCCTGCGAGGGCCGGGACAGCAAGGGGCTGCCCCGCACCGCTCTCTGCGGAGCACGCTGCTGCCAGAGCCAAAGCGGCTGCGTTTTGTCTGCATCCCGTCTGCCTGAGACATCGCCGCCCCCACCAGCCCAGCCGGCCGCATCCTCACCTCCCCAGCCGGGCCCCAAACCACTAGTCAGAGCAACACCCTGGTGTGGTGAGCCAGCCAAAAATCAGCTGCCCTAGAGGAGGTCTCCAGAGATCCCCAGCAGCTCATTTAATACCACCCCAGGGCCACAGTGCAATCCCTGTTTAGCAAACCCCTGCCAGCCCAGCACCCCGTCTGGCAGCTCTCAAGCCTCAGTGGACTCAATCCCTTCCTCTCCTCCACCTGGGAAGAGCTCGACACGCGGTCTCCACCCGACCGAGGTGGGTCAGCTGCCACCTCAGCGCGAGCACGTAACTGGGACAGCACCCGCAGGGCTGCTGCCCTCTGCCCCCCACTGATCCTACAGCCAGAGCGAGGAGGGACAGATGCACAAGGTGCTGATCAAAGGTGTCTCCAGAGATCTAAATTCCACACGCTGGGCCCGGAGTGGAGCTCACCACCCCTTCACTGCTCTTCTCCAGCCGCCTCCCAAAGCACAAGGGCTTTATCCTCCTCCAGGCTCTGACATGCACCATTTTCTGGTGTGCGGGCACCGCAGGGAGACAGGGAGGACACGGGCTGCCCTTCCACCTGGCTGGGCCAGGTAAATGCAAGGCTGGCATGTCTTAGAAAGCAGAGCTTGCAACCTCCCCAAGCCTCTGGAAACACCAATGGTGAGACACCCGTGGGCTCCCCTCCACCCCGGGAAAGAAACAACAGCCTGTTTCCACCTCGGGCTGCGCAGAGGTGGGGAAAAGGAGACCTTCAGTCTACCTGGTAGGAGCAGAAAGGGGCATAAGCTGTGGCTGGAATAAAGACCTTTTTCAGAGCACTGGACTTTTCCAGCTGCCTGGAAACAGGAAGCGCCCAGGCCGGAGAACAGAAACCCTCACACACCCCGAATAAAGGCACACTGAGCGTTAACCCTAATTACCTGTGACTGACACACCGGCGAGGCCCTGACCTTCCAGGCATCGCCTCAGCCAAAGGAAAACAAACAGCTCCCTTCATACAAAACACAAGCCATTTTCAACCCCCCGCCCTCGCCGCTTTGCGTTTGCAGCCCAGAATTAAAGGTGTCTGGAACAGGAGGGGAGAGGACCCAGCTGCAGCAGAGCGGGGCTGAGCCTGCAGCCCGCCCGCGCAGCCCCCACCAAGAGCCAGTGCCCACCGGCAACGCTCAGCCAGCCCCGGCTCTCCCCCGTGTCCCAGGGAGGAGGAGGAGGATACAGAGCATCCACAGCACGGAGAAGAACAGGCACAGCTTAGTGAGGGTGCTGCCTGCCTCCGCCCAGCAGCGGCCAGTGCCTCCACTCTGGAGGGTGTGCTCGTGGCCTCCTGCTCAGCAGGAGCTCCCTGGAAACCGCTCCATCTCCCTCCAACCCATCCCCTTGGCCGCTCCCCTGGGCATGGCCACCCAGGGGTCGCTGGCCACAGAGATGCCACCCACTGGTTATTACCCCAGAGACACACACTGCGGACATATCAGAGCCTGCAGGGCCCAGAGGAGGGATCCACAGTGGTCAAGCCTTGGCCAGACAGCTCAGATGAGGCAAGACAGGCTGTGCAAGGTGAGCAGGGTTACGGAGATCCCTGTCAGGCACCCCCAGGCCCTCTCTGCTCTGCTGAGAACCATCATTTGAGGCTGCTGGAGCCCTGGCCCTGGCTGCCCAGAGAGCTGTGGAGTCTCCTTCTCTGGAGAGATTCCCAACCCGGCTGGACGCTGCGCTGCTGGGCCCCCTGCTCTGGGTGACCCTGCTGGATGGAGCAGGGGGGGGACACCAGATCAGCTCCAGATGGCCCTGCCAACCTCCACCATGCTGGGATTCAGTGATTTCCACCAGCTCCTGGTGCAGCACAGCCCCCGCCCTCAAACATCCTTTTCTTCCAGCACACAGCAGTGCCCCAGTTTGCTCATGTCCCCTTCCAGGGCCATGCCTCCCTCCCCAAGGGCCACAGGCACTCTGCCATGCTGGCCCTGTCGGGGAACACGAGTCTGGAGCAGAAGGCAGAGCTTACCCGGGGGGCAGAGCAGCCAGCACCGCTGCCCGGGCCGGCGGGGCGCTGGAGCCAGGGGCTGCCTCCTCTGCCTCTCCAGAGCTGGGCAGGGCAGGAGCGACGGAGCCGTCAGCCACGCCTGACACCGCTGGGGTCGGTACGCTCGCTGCCGGCCTCTCCTCTTCCGCGTCAGCAGCACCCGCCGCGTCTCCATTCACTGGAAAGGCAGAGGGCAGAGACATGAGCACCCGGCGAGGGGAAGGGGGCACTGGCTGATCTACGCCACGGCCCTGGCAGCCACCACCACCCTGAGGGACTCCTGGAGCTGCCAGCCTGCAGCAAAGGCAGCACCTCCTTCAGCCAGCAGCCAGATGCCTGGAGAACCACCACCTCTGCCTTTGTGCTGAGGGTACTTTGTGCTCAGTATCTCCTCTGCCACTTGCAAAAAAAAAAAAAGGGTGCTGCAGGCCTGACAGGAATTCAGGTAATGGCAGGAGCTCAGAAACTGCTGGTGCAGCATCTCCCCGGGCAGAGGGAAGCCCAGGCTCGGCAAGGCAGCTGTGCTGGGAAGAGCTGAACGATGCTGGATTCCACTGAGCTATCGGAAAAGAGAAAAGGAGAAGAGACAGAGCAAAGGAAAATTACAAAGAAAACTGATGAGAAGGAAAATACAGACTGGGAAAAAAAAAAAAAAAAGGGAGTTTGACGAATATTCATTAGATAGCCAAAAACCCCTGGGACTTGGCAGTCCAGCGGAGGGTAATTTGTGCTACAAGACATCCTGGCTTCAGTGGCAAAGCAAAAGCATTAAAACCAAACCAGCAACAAGTAACAAAGGCTTGAAGGATGCAGACAGAGCTCCACGAGTCAGAGCTGAGAAATGCAGAAAACTGTACGGAAAGTGTCTGTGTCTACAAGCCCAAGTACTTAGAAGTATTGTAGGAAAAAAAACCCCTCACAACAGTATAAAGCCTCACAGATGGGAGACTGAAGGACTACAGACACTGTAGCAGAGGCAGACTGCTCGGGACAGCTCTGCTTTGCAGCTGGAGGGTGGCAGGGCAGCATCCTGTGGCACCAGAGCAGCCTGGTACACAGTGTCAGCAGCTAAAGGAGCCCCTCAGGCAGCATCTCCAGGAGATGAAGATTTCCGGGTCAGCAGGCTCACAGAAACTTCCACCAGAGTCCTTCAAGGCTCAGCTGAGAAGGTCTCTGACTGCTACTCGTTCCTAGCAAGCCTTGGAAAGGGTGATTTCAGAAGGTTCAACCACGTTGCACCCATCTTCAAAGGGAACCTGCAGAATGACCCAGGTACCCGCGCTGTGATCGGTTTGATCTCAGTCCCGGACAAAGCAGGGCGAATGCTGATCCAAAGTTCACCTGATAAGGAAGAGCTCCAGGGGCAACACAGCACCACGGCTGTGGAGAAAACATGCCATAAAACAATCGCCTTTTATTGCTGGGTGACATCACAGCTGCAAGTGACAAACGCAATGGGGACATTCTTGCCACAGTCTGTTCAGAAAACAGGATAATGTCACCAAAATGTGCCAAACTGAGGAGGAAGAGGATTGTTTCTGGAGGCATTCCACAGAGTACAAGGCAAGGTGTCCAGCACTAATCCCAGCCACTGGCAACACTCATCTCCCCGTCCTCAAGTGTAAAATCATCACCAACAGGTCCTGCGGGAGACACGGAGGCCAGCGAGGGGTGGACAGTGACACAGTCATAAAGCCACCGGGGAGGGCTGGGGCCAGGCCAGTAAAACGTGTTTTAAACAAACCAAAGCCAAGGAACCCGGTTGTAGTCGGGCATAAAAATTGTCCAGAGCCTGAGGAGCGTCCCTTGCATGGCCAGGGCACTGGGAGGGGCTGTGTAGGCTGGTGGGCTCCCAGTACAGCACTGCACCAAAAGGCAGAGACAAGCCCGAGGAGGGAAGCACGGCCCGGGAGCCACGGCTGAAAGGCAGCATTTCACGTCAGCCTTCCGCTCCCCCAGCTCCCCCCCAGGATGGGCTGTGGCAAAATCGAAGTTGCATTGTTCCAGGTTTTTCCAATGAAATAGGAAAAATAACAACAATAATAATAATAATCTTCCTTTTGGGTTGAATGAAACATTGCCTTCTATCTGAAATGAAGAGCTCTGCTTCTTCTCCCAGGGCTCCGGCAGCAGCAGCAGGACGGACGGTGCTGCCTGCGAAAGCCGCGCAGGGGAGCGGGAGATGCTGCTCGGCTGGATCCAGGAGAGCAGGGAAGGAAAACAGATAACCCACTGCTGGCTTTGTAGTCAGGCACTCAGCAGGTCCCAGTCCCTGCTCCACGAGGTATTTTACAGTTTTGTGGACAAACTCAAGAAAAGATAAGAGAAACCTTTCCAAGAATACCCTCTGGCGTAAGAATCAGCCCCCTTTTGAAGGCAGTTTGTGCCTTCTCTGGTGCTCAACAGAGCTGCTCCTCCCCACTTCGGTGGGCACAGGGCTCAGAACATTTTCGCCGAAGACTGATGGACAAATTCAGCTGAACGTTCCCAACACTGAAAAAAGGTCCCCCCTGCTCTCCTCGCTGTGGCATCAGTAATGCTGCTGTCCCGGTATCCTTTTAAAAACCTGGAGCTGGACGCAGCGCTTTTTAATCAGGAGGACTCTAGAGAGGAGCCACAGAAATTATTCACAGCGGGCAGAACAGATGATACCGGTGCGCTCTGCTGAGCTGCCCAGCTTATCGAAAGGAAAATCGATACAAACCAATCAATTCATGGGAAGGAAATTCTCAGGCACTGCAAGATCCATTATCTGAGCAGAAACCCATTTCCCCCCTCCAAGATGCTGCCCCGCGCTCTGTCCCGTCCCCCCAAGCGCCGGGTCACCTGTGCCGTTGGCCGTGCCGTTGGCCATGCCGGCATGCTGCGCGCTCTTGGCCT
>WTSP01020522.1:0-149862 GCA_025331215.1 Actenoides lindsayi
TGAGAAAGGCAGGATTCTCACCAAATATTGTGAGAACCTGAGAAAATCCCTCTGCTAGCAGCTTTTCAGCATCCACACTCTGGTATCAAGAGAAAGGTTCCTATGGGTGTCACATGAGGTGAATAGATTCTCAATATGAGTTGTGATCTAAATTAGCACAAATTTTTGTGCATATGAATTTAGGTTGGCAGAGTTTGCACATTACTCATTTGCCACTTTATTACATAGGGAAGCTCATTTTTCACCAAACAAAAAAAAAATGGCCCTGAAAATCTTGCCAGTGACTGTGGAGCCTGCAGACAGATATTTTCCCAAGTAAGTTAGATAGTTTTGCAGCCTGTGTTTGCATTGCATTTTGAAAAGGTCATGATTAATTCAGTCCAGGACCACAACTAAGGTTAGTAACACTGTAGTGGGAAATATATGAATTATTTTAAACATCCTGAATTTGATTATTCAGGAATATCTCCAACTAGAGAGTGTAAACAAACTAACAGGCTTTCTTCCCCCCCTCTCTTACCATGAGTGATATGCCAGTATAATTCATGAATACTAATGTAGCAGAAGATTTGAAGAGGCCCAGCTGAAGCTATTTTATTTAGATTTGCCAGGCAGCAAGGTGGCAGAATTAATTCTATCACCAAAAAGTGGCTCCTTGATTTTGAAAGGCTGAGAGACCAAGGGCTGTTTAGTTTGGAGAAAAGAAGACTGAAAGGGCATCTTATTAATGCTTAAAAGTATCTGGAGGGTAGGTGTCAAGTTGAAGTGGCCAGTCTCTTTTCAGTGGTGCCCTGTGATAGGACAAGGGGTAATGGTCACAAACTGGAACACAGGAAGTTCCACTTCAACAGGAGGCAAAACTTCTCTACTGTGAGGGTGACAGTGCACTGGAACAGGCTACCTAGAGAGTTTGTGGAGTTTCCTTCTCTAGACACTTTCAAATCCTTCCTGGATCTATTCCTGTGTGGCCTGCCCTGTGTGATCCTGCTCTGTCAGAGGGAGTTGGACTTGATGATCTCCAGAGGTCCCTTCCAACCCCGACCATTCTATGATTCTATGAACAGTGAGGCTTATAGAATGAAACTCAACCAAAAGATACATAAGCCAAAGCCACTGTTTAAATGCTATTTCTATGTAATTTTCCAATTCAGAAAGTTAGAAATTCATTTATGAGATTTAGGTCTTTATGTATGAAATGGGGAGAGCAGAGGAAACATCTATCAAAATATGCAGCTAATATAGGTCATTAGCACCTATGGACATGTAAATGTTAACAGGTTACCAAATAGCATATCTAAATTCTGCCTGAGGGTAGCATGTTAATAACATAGACTTATACTAGTCCAAAGTAAATCCATCTGTATATATATATATTTGACATTGTGCATGCTTTTCTAAAACAAACACTTTACAAAGCCAGTTTGTAGACGAAAGTTGTCTAGAGTAGAACAAAGACAACAGTCTGAGAGCATCCTTCAAACATTAGTGTCCTCACATGGGATTTGCAGAGCTCATTGACTGAGCCTTTACATGCACTTTGCAGCAGTTGTCACGGTGTGTCTGCTGTTCCTGTTGTGCTTGTGAGTACAGGGAATAAGGGAGACATGTGGAAGATCATAATTTCTGTTTCCACATCCAGGAAACACAGCAGAACTGAGGTCTCTAGAGCTTAAATGATGACACAACTGGGCAAGACTATGAGGAGCACCAGCATTTGCCTGGTAAAAGGGGATCATTTCATTCCCTTGCTTTATTTGGTAAAGCAACAAAGTTCTGTTATAGGTTTCTGATGCTTTTTATTCTGTTACCAAAAGAAGCCAAGGAATAATGTGTTCTCGTCTTTAGTACGAATAGAACTTGAGCCTGGAAAAGCTTTTATCCTCAGCACAGTGCTGCTCATGGCTCTTGATTTCTCTTGAGAGACTGAGCAACCTACAGAGTTCTGTAAATTCAGTTTTCTCTTTGCATTCATTATGACTGCTTATTATAGGCACTACGGGTGCATTTTAGGCCTAGTTGGTAAGATGGAAATGGAGGGTGTGAACCTAAGGGACCAATCACAGTCCATTACTTGTGTAGAAGACTGGTTGCAAAAGCTGTTCTATCGGGTGAACCAAAGCCCTCCTCTTGTGTTTTCAGGCTGCCAGAATGTGGGAGTCTAAATGTAAGAATTCGGACTTGGCCTCTCTTCAGTAGAGAAATTTCTCTTCAGTAGAGAAATGTAAAAGTCAGACACCCTCAAAATAGCATGTAGGTTTAGAGACAGAGATACTCATAGTGACTGCTTTAAGCATCTCATTTAGGAGCTCTTGGTTATCCTTTGGAGGAATGACCTCCTTTTCACTGGTGACCATGCAGCCCAGCATATCGCCTGCAGGCAGCACACTGACTGGTTTCTATTTTAAATTTCTATGGTGAAGCAGCAGAATAACCTGCTGTTAACTGCAGGGATTCCCATGCAAGGAAGTTTATCTGAGCTAGAGCATGAAGCAGAGAGAACATGTCAAATGTTGCATCTTCAACATCTGAAAAGCAGCTACTAGACCCCCTTCCCTTGCTACTGCCCCAAGAAGCACAGCTTAATCTATTTGCAGACATGATTTTGATAAAATGCACCGTTCTGCTTTTGGATAAAGAAGTTTGGTGCAAACAGATGACACATATCCTCTTCCATCCTAAATAATTACCTTTGGTACAGATAGAGAGGTACATGTAATCATACTCTGCAAACAAGTTCTTATGGTGAGAGCATCTTGAATTCACATAGTGCTGTTCATCCAGGAACTCCAAAACACTTTATGATCATGACTTACATTATTTTACAAGGCAGAAAGTAGTGGACAGAATATTCAAGCCTATGCCT
The DNA here is from genome assembly GCA_025331215.1 of Actenoides lindsayi. NCBI lineage: Eukaryota > Metazoa > Chordata > Aves > Coraciiformes > Alcedinidae > Actenoides > Actenoides lindsayi. The sequence goes on from WTSP01020522.1 coordinate 2,864, forward strand.
ATAGTTGTACAGACAGTCAGTAACAGCACAGAGAGTAAGTCCCATCTCCAAACCTATGGTTGTTTCACAAGGTCACAGATAAATCTGTGAAGGGAGGAAAAAGATTCCGCTATTTCTGCACTGGCTACAATTTTTATCATCAAATAGTTACAAAGCCCACTTACACAAAAGCTGGCAGAAATACAAACACTGAGAGGTCACTACCTAGTGCACTCAAATAAGTAATATTCCTGTTCAATAAATTAGCACATTCATGAGTTATATACTTTCATTTGTCAGCATTTTTTCTTATCATGCATAGGTCAGATTTCCACTACATCATTCAGAGGTTAGCAGGAAACAAAATTAAACCCTTAGTGTTTTCACCACCACACAACTTGCAAAGTCATTTTTCAATGAACTTAACAGGTTATCTTCAAAAAGACTAATAAATGGTGAGTGTTGCCTTTGACTTTCCCTTAGCAGAGCTCATTGTTCATCTAATTTTTGCAACAGATTTCCTAGATCATTTAAAACTTCAGCTAGAAACATTTTCCCGTTACATATTGCAAACAGACATATACAGTGACTCAAAAGCTTGGATCGGGTTGTGTAGTCAATATAGTTTTTGGCAAAAGACTGGGAAGCCTTTTTCTGGCTGAAAGCTAAAAATTATAAAAATAGATCCTGATTTTACAGTCACTGTGACAAACCAGCTTCCAAAAGCTTCACAACAGCAAAAAGGCAACACACTGGCAAAAGGGAAGTGAGCTGGAAAGATATATATTTTTCCCTAACAATACTTAAATTCACCATCTTTTGAGGTTTACAATGTTCTTATATCATTGCATATGGCATGTGCTGCACAACGGCAACCAAGAAGTCAGCTTAGTTTGCAACCAGCCGTTCTTTTCTAAAGCTTTTCTGTGAGCTCAACACATTTAATTCACAATCACTTATAGAGCTTATACAACCCTATAAAATAACCCAGTCTCCTGAATCACCTCTTACCTACAAGATATAATTTTATTCTATTTCATATGATTTCATTATCTTATTTTTGTCACTTGATCTCATTTTTCTTGGGGTTCTAAAGGATTTAACAACGAATGATAAGAATGAGATTATCAGCACAAAAATAGACAATAATTAAATGTCAGTCATGTCTGTGACAGAACAAATGCAATTCTGTATCTCACTGCTCTTGGTACTGGCTAGTGCAATACTCATTAAATATTTTTACCATTAATGCTGATAGTTTTGCAGTTATTTCAAACAGATGAAATACATTTCGCTTACTTACCCTTCATTCTTCCTCCTCTGCAAATAAGTTTTTTTCCACTGAAAGATTATCATAGTTGGTACCAGGAATTTCAAATGGAATTGTTTATGCATCAAAGAGTAAGTATTAATAACAAAAATGCACTCACAGTATGATTGCTTTGTGATGATTAGAATATAAATTGTTAGTTCTATATATACAGACACCCACACTGAATTATATCCCTCACGATGGTATGTCTTTTGCATTCCTCTAACATCTGATAGTCAGATGCCATGTCTCACACATATTTGTCAATTTATCACCAAAAAGTTTGTCTATGATGTTGCATGGAGCTGACAATCCAGGACACTCAGAATCCACCTGAAACCGTGTCATCCAAAGAAATATCTCACACCCATAGGGATGAGGGGGAAGGAGACAGCCTCTGCCCCAGGATCAAGCAGGAAAAAGCATTAGCTTCACACAGAAAACTAGTTTTCTCATTGTTGATGATGAAAGGTACATGCTAAGCAATAAATTAAGTGAGCACAGCCAGTGGTGAACAGAAATTCCTTTCTGCAGGCTCCACTTCACCACTTATGAGTTATGGGGTCATCTCTAACTTGTGAAAATAACCACATATCACACTCTCCCCATCTCTATGCTTCTTACTACTCCTGCCTGTGGAGCTGGTGCAAAAGCTTTGGAGCTGGACAAGGATCCAGGAGACAGAGTTAACATAGAGCAAACAGTCCTGCAGCAACTCTATCAGATTCACAGGGCTCGTGGAAGTGGAAGTTCCTCTCTAGGGAACTACCAGAGACAGTCCATTGGAAGGCAATGAAGATGACTTAGGGACTGGAGCATCACTCTTATGAGGAAAGGTTGAGAGAACTGGGACTATTTAGCCTGGAGAAGAGTGAGAAGAGACCTTATCACTGTCTATAAATATCTAACGGGTGGGTGCAAGGAGGATGGAGATGGAATGAACTCTTTTCAGTGGTGCCCAGTGACAGGACAAGGGGCAATAGGCACAAACTGGAACACAGGAGGTTCCATCTAAATCTGAGGAAAACTTCTTCACTGTGAGAGTGACAAAGCACTGGAACAGGGTGCCCAGGGAGGTTGTGTAGTCTCCTTCTCTGGAGATATTCAAAACTGGCCTGGACGTGATCCTGAGTAATGGGACTTAGACAAACCTGCTTTGGATAGGGAGTTAGACTAGATGATCTCTAGAGGTCCCTTTCAGCTCCAACAATTTTGTTATTCTGTGATCTGCACTTAGTCATTTCTGCCCCTCACCTAAGGAGAGGATGCTCTCAAACACAACAGCACATGGTTACAGAGAGCTAGAGAGGGGCTGAAGCTGCACCTGTGCTGTGGCCCTTGTCAAAACCCCTCCCGACTTTCAGAGGAACAGAATTTTCCCAGGAATACAGTGAGCAAAGCAACCACATAAACAACCAAGCTGACCATGAATGCTATGGGAATAAATAACACAGCGTCAAGCTCAGGCTGGGCTAAGTATGTGAACCTTCAGTCAAAGTTTTTGACCTCAGCTTCTGCAGACACACCCAGGCTCACTTTCATTGTCTGGGTTGCAGAGGGGAAGACAAGCAGCTGCTCAGAGCTTAGCCCAGGGTGCAAACTCCCCCTGAATGGGCAGCACTGAGCTCTCTGCTGCCCTGCTCGGGTCAGCCCCGCTTGCCTGGCAAAGGAAATCTGCCCATCGCATCCACCAGAATGACACAGCTGATAACTGAGCAGTAAGAAATTATACTGGAAGGAAAACTGCCCCTCTGGTTTTGGTAATGTTGGCAACTGCCCAGTCAGTCCTTATGGTTGGCTGGGGCTGGCTTTGAGCAGTTACACTGTTATTTAGCATCTGAAGCAGCTAGTGCATAATATCCCTCTCACTCTTTAATAGGAAAGGGCTGCCTTTATCCATGAGGCAGAATCATGTTTATTATCATGTTAATTAATACATTTCTAATGAGAAGCTGTTTCTCCAGTTTACACAGAGCCAAAGTGAAAAATGAAATGGTTTTGGTATTTTAAAATGAAATTATTTAAAAAATAAGCAAGGAAGAAGCTTCAAAGAGCCAAACAAAAGGAAACATATTGGAGGTAATGAAATGTTGGTTAATTATCCTTCTGCTCATTGTTTTATATCTTTTCCCCATTCTTATTTTTCTCATCTAATTAATTATAACTATTTACAACAGGAGTTATATTTTACTCTATATTGAATATGGGGTTTTCATAATACAATGCAAATAAATACCACTAATAATAATTAATTATGAACTTTCTTTTGCACTGGAAGTCTTTCCAAGCCAGAGAGCCCAGCATGGGTGTAGCGTTCAAGTGTAACTGGTTCTTGGCTTGCCTCATCTGTCAATGATAGTGGAACAGAGCTCAAGACTTTGAAGATTTGCTTATTTCTACTCCTCATGTGTCTGGCTATCTTTCTCATGCTCTACATCACTGTTCTCAGACATAAGATGATCACCTCAAAGCAATTATTTTCTATAAGTTAATTCTTTTTGGTATTTGCTAAAGGAATGCATTGTATTAGGCAGCATTAGCTGCTATCTTTAGGAGGACCTTTCCTCTCCTTTCTGAGGCTGTCCAAGAAAAGGTTTGTCTGTCTGATCTTGACATCACCAATACCTGTTCAGTGTCCAAGAGAACAGTGAAGCCACTGCATTTCTGATGCTGAAGTGCAATTCATGAGGTCCTTAGCACAGTTACAGCTTCTTTTAAGAATGTCAGAAGTCCCTCCCCATTCCTGAGAATCTTTCTTCTGGGCAGCTCCATGTTGCATAATATACTTGTTAAGTAACTGCATAAATTACCCTTTTTCATTGAAGTATGACAGGGACGCTTCAAGAGAGGCTGAGGTCTCACTGAGATAGTGGCTCCACACACTCTGAGACAGAGGCTTTAAAGAGCTAACAGAAGACAGATAACAACATTTCCTTTCTGCCACCTGTTAATTCTTTTTAACAGATGGAGAACTGGAGAATGGAGAGATTAAAAGCCCTGATACAGGAAACCATATTTTTTCAAGACAGTGCTTAAACACATGCTTCTGCAAGCACAAGCTTCTGTCCCAGTGAAGCTGAGCGCACGCTTAAATATCTTTCTGACTCAGGATCTAAGCGACTCTTTAAGGATCATAAAATAAGCAATAAGCTGCCCCTGAAACTTCCAGTTCACTTTGCAGCCTTAGTCCTTTCTTCACACGGCCTGTTTCCAAAGCAGAGTTTGGGAGAACTCTGATAACCAATCAGGCTCTCCAGCTGGAGGTTGGGAGCCAAATCTCTGTGTCAGTTATTTAGATATTTACTAGATATTTATTTCAAGTTTTGGTACAAGTTGCAGATGTGAAATCATGTAAACATGAGAAACACTGAAATAGCAATTAACAGAATTAAATTTCAAGTCTCCTTCAGTTTAAACTGCTGTACATAAAACCCCAATGTTTATAATATAAGAGAATCAGATCCATCACCAGTTACAATATTGTGCAAACCTTTGTGGCACTTCTACTCATTTTAACATTTCATACTTTCATTAATTTACCATGAAAATGATAAAATGGTCAGTGTGGAATACTAAATCTCGATCAATTCTCAATATATCATTGACTTAGGAGGCAAAATATTGCTTGTGGAGCTGAGAAACACAGTCTTGTGGGAATGACAATGAACTGAAAGTACAGAGAGGTCTCCCACAAGCTACTTCTTTGACCTGGGGCAAGACACTTAATTCCCTGGGCCTCAGTCTCCCATTTGTGTACTCAGGAAAACCATCCCCTCTTTTTCCCAGGCTTTGCCTGCCTTACCTACTTCAACTTCCATTTAGAAACACTAAGGTAATGCTGTTTTTAACTACATCAAGTCCCTTCTTCCTTATCTCAAATTAACTCCTTGCAGAACAACACCTACTCAAGCTCTCCCAGAAAGCTTTATGCAGAGCTATAACCTCCTAACAGCTGCATGTCAAATCTGCCAGTAAGTTCTGCACAGATTTCATAAGAGCGTGCTGTACAGGCTCCTGCAGTATGATAAACAACTAATGCACACATTGCAGGTACTTTAAAAATAATCCACAAAGCCTTCATATGCTACTACAAAGAGATTTTAAACTGAGATAGAGAATGCCATAGATTGTACCTGGGCGCTTCCAGATGTGCTACTTTGCTCTGTGTTACTCTCACATGCAGAGGTGGGATCTCCTTGCCTCCTCCATGCTTTATTTCTCTTTCTCTGGTACATAAGCTGCCTGGAGGAAAGGATGTTTGCCACACTGACCCACACAAAATCGATGTAATCTTTGTAGGGGACTTTCATTACCCATGCTCTGAGTTTAGCAGAAGACATTTTTCATCTTTCTTTCCAAAAGTCTCTGTATATTACTGCACACACTTAAAAATTAAAAGCACTATGTTTTTTTAATAAACCTTCACCTAAGCATAGGGGAAGTAAAACAGACAATATATATGAAAAGCAGAATGTTAAACAGAATAGTAAGGGGAAAACCCTTCAGTTAGCAAATGGATGCTCTTTAGGTCCTTATTCCATTAAAACCTGTATCTGTGCTGCTTTCATGAAGAATGTTTTGCTATCACATGCAAATTCCTCATTTTTTCAAGGAAAGCTTTACATAACCTGCCTATTTGGCCTTTGTTAGTCACACTACAAAGATTTAAAAACTTTGAAGATTGTCTTAAGTAAAAAAAGCCACAAGAACAACAATGCACTTTCTTCCAGTCACTGCTCAGGCTTCTAAAGAGTAACCAATAATGTGAATCTTAAAGAGCAAAAGGCAACAAGAAAATATTTAATAGTACAACTAACAGCGCAGCGTACCTTCTGTAGAAACCTGTCTGCTTTACTTTCCTTTTATCAATATTGCCGAGAAAGTAAATTTGTCACTGTACAGTTGAGAATCTCTCTAAGATCTACTTTAATGTTTCACGCTACGTTTGCAAAACAAGAGTAATAAAAATAATGACACCATTATTACTCTTCCGTCTTTGTTTTCAGTTCATCACTTGCATATTTGAATAATGAATTATATTCACATTATCTCTACACTTTTGCTCTTGACTTCCTCTGCTGGCTGAAAGTAAAGCTATTATCCAGTTGTCAGCTCTGAAGAGCCATTCAACACAGCAGCCAATGGTCCTGACATTTAGATATACTACACTGCAAAATTATCTAGAGTACAATTTCAAGCTATATATGAGAAAATTACCAGCCAGCATAAAAATGAACCTTCAGGTTAGGTGAAATATTAAAAATTTCATCAGGGCCACTTTAGAACATAAATAAGTGGACAACAGAATCAGTTGTGAATTAGGCACAAAAGGCTAATTAACACTATTGTATCATCTTGATTGACTTAAAGTCTATTAAATCACTATTTTATTGTCTGAATCTCTGAACCTTACAGGAAAAATAGAAGCTTCTTCTATTAAGAGGCCCCTGTTCATTCTTAGATCTGCAGCTTTTGACTGAATTTCATTAAGACTCATTTCACTAACCAATATTTTGCACATGTAATTTCCTGATAAAGGAATGATTGTTTGTATCAGTTGATTTATACAGCTTTTTTATTAAGTGCCGTGTTAAGTTATAAACAAATCACATAAAACAAAACCCACACAATTTTCCTTTAGTGTCACATCCCTTCATGTAATTAGAAATATAACTGGAGCTTCAAATGAAGTCAGGATTTCATGATGCAGTGGAGGGGCAAATGTTGCCTAGCAGCAAACATTCTCGAGGGCAAAGATTTTTTATCTTCATGCTCAAGTGTTTTTATCAGGCAAGAATAACTGGAGGTTGGGAAGGTGAGGAGGTGCCCTCTACCAGACAGAAAACAATGTCCCCAGGATGGCATTAAACAAAGAGGTATAAGAACAGACAGAAACTCAGAGCAAGCTACTGCACATGCTTTGAAGAATTGTCTAAGAGAAGAGCAGCTTCTGCCTCTGTGGTCAACATTTATTCTTCTAAATCAGCTGCCTCTATCCCTTTTCTACCAGTTAGACTTACTCCTGTTTGTGTCACTATATTAGGAATCCTCTTCAGATTTTTGAAGGGAAGAAACAAAAGCCCTACTAGTCCTTAGTGTAATACAATATGGAAACAACTGGTTATCTACAAAGAGTGAAAAGTATGCCTTGTGGATCTGCTTTGGGGATGTCTCAGAGCCCATCAACTTTTATTAAAATATAGAGAGGGCTGCAAAGATTTAAAATGTATTTTCATGGATTACAGCTCCTGAAAAATTACATATAGAAAAATTTTAGCTCTTTACCAGCTCTGTTTCATCTCATAATATTACTTAGTGTAACTTAGCATTGTAATTGCCTCACATTAAATGTGGATGTGTGAGCAACTGGATGAATTGATTTATATAAGATCACGAAATGAGGATAACCACTTGTCCAGGAAACTCAAACATGTCCTCTTTCTCCACCTGGAAATATTTTTATGGGATTTGAAGATTCCAACCATTCCTGGATATCTGGCAGTTTGTCAATAGTAACAGGACCTTTTTTTGGTCTTGGGACAAGTGCTGGACAGAGGAACATCTTCTACATATCAATTGCATGGTGCAGGCAAAATGAGTTGGATGCTTTCATGAATGTGCCAAAAAATGTCAACACATGCACAATAAACCGGATATGCCTGGCTTGCTGCACACTGGGAATCCATCTCCACAATGCATGCATGCATATTTCTCCCTGGGAAATCATGGACAGCAGCATGGCAACCCTACATAGGAAGTCCTCTTTGAAAGCCATGCTCTCAAGCCAATGTTTAATTCATTAGGTTAGCCTTCCTTATCAGTAGAACTATTTAGCTCATGATGCATTAGAAGGTCTAAGACAATCCTTCCCCCCAAAAAAATGTATTAATTCACACATGTTACAAATAAGAAAACAAGATGGAGGGAAGTTAAAGTAACACATTCAAAGTTTACCTCAGCTTTTATTGTTTGTTAATGAAAATCACTGTGGCAGCACAATTTGGGATGTGGACCTTTTTTTTTTTAGCTGTAAGATGTGGCAAAATGAACTACAGAAGTTGGATAAAAATTAGATTATGATGTTTCTTACTCTATTGATCTGCTACAAACCATAGCACTGTCCACTAGAGAGGCACAGCAGTCTGTATTGTTGGCTAAAGTCTAGCCCACCTCACTCAGTGTCTACTCAGTGCTCTTTCACACCCAGTTATCATGTAGTAAAACCTTTGCTGTGTAAATGGTTAGAAAATTGAGCAATGATTTAGAGTATAAGCAGTCTGACCCAAGCTACATGATCACTGAGTCAGGGCTTGCATATCCTTCCATCAGCATCTTTCTCCTTTTAAAGAGTCTGAGAGTGCTGATAGTGGGCATAGAGATGGGTACGATATGTTAGAGCAAGCACATGTGCTGACTTGGAAGCAATAATCAAAGTTACTTGGGATTCCTCTTACCTAACTTCTGCACAGAATTAGGCATGTAGATACCATCTAAGGGGTGAAGGACATGTTTGAGAAGCATGAATTATCTTACCCATCTTAGACAAAAAACACCCTTGAAACATATTTTTCTGGACTGAAGAGGCAGCAAGAAAATTATCTCATATGTAGTCACCTACAGCAAACACTGCTTGACTTAGATGAGGAAAACCTACAACTAGAATCTACTTGTTACAACTTAACATTTAGATATATTCTTAGATGTCCTTGGTACTGAGATAGAAGAGCTCCTATATTGATATCCTGCCTTTAGGCTTGTAAAAAAAGAGCTAATGGCAATCAGGTGATGTAGTACTACAAGAAGAGGCAAGGGAGTCTTGATGACCCTTGAACACACCTACCTGATGTTGATGCTTGTCTAGGATCTGGAAGGCTTATTTCCAAGTGCCTGCCTGGCCACAGTCTTTCTGCAAGTGTCCTTGGTTCTGCAAGTGTCACTTATTTCTTTCTCCTCAATACCTAGTCTGTAAAACAAAAGCACCAGCACTTAATTACTTTACATGGATGCTGCCAGAACAACTATAAAGCAATTTGAAGAGCCCTGATGATGCAATAATGAGAATCAGATAAATGTCACTGATGTGGGAAAGAGAGGATCAAAGAACGAACAGCAGAAATATGCAGTCACATCTGAAATCAGCATATGGACATTTTAAGTTTCAAAGGAAATCTTTTGGGTCATTGAGTATAACATTCTGCACAGTAAACATTTTTCCTTATAAAAATATTCAAGTGTATTACCATCATAATATATTCTTTCATAAATTGAGAAAGAGTATTACTTTGTTCTCCTCATGGCTCAGAAGTTTTCTGTAATACTGAATTAAATAAAACTCAAGATTTCACGATAAAAAAGAAACAAGATGTGATTAATAAAAGAGCTTAGACATATAGTGACAAAACAGGGACTTATTTTCATTTAGGCAGATGTGACAAAACGCATATAGCTGAACTCATTTGACAGAAATTGATGAAGTATGCCAGTCAATTTTAAATGGAGAAACAATTTTGGCCACAGCTTTTGGAAAACCAGAAATATTGAACACTAGCTTGACTATCAAGGAACAGTCATGAAAAAGTGATCTTTTTGTCTTAATGTTCTCCTTTTCTAGATACTATCATCACTCAAATGAACAGTACAGACTCATTAGTCATTTTGTTCTTGTTGTTGTTTTCTATTTTGTTTGTTTGGTTTGGTTGGTTTGTTTGTTTGGGTTTTTTTGTTTGGGTTTGGGTTTGGGCTTTTGTTTTTTTTTTCTCTGGGTATTGGCAGGTAGCAAAGTGCTTTATTAAACTTGTGTAGCAGCTAGTGAATGTACCTCTGAAGATATATTATTTTTAATTTAGTGCTACAAGGCAAATCACAGGTTTCATATTGAGCAATTGAATATTTTCATATTTTTCTTGTTCAACTATTTTTCCAGTCAGTAAATCTGACCCCAAAACAAAAAAAAAACCCCAAATCTCTAGATTTTCTGGAAAATGCAAACAGTAAAACTCAAACTACCTGAGATAAGGCTGGCAATTATCGCCACATGTGTTTTGCTATATAATCATCTTTCTTGTATTTTGTGACAAAGCAAAACTGAGAGGTATGGAAATTGGTAAATGATGAAAGTTAAAAAAACCCAACCATCTATATCAACACAAAACCCAGGTATATTATCATTACTTTGATTTCTTGCTTCATCATAGTATGTGGTGGTTTTAAAAAAAGACCAGGACCCTGTTGAATTAAATACTGGACAGAATAAGATGCTAGCCAAGGAAGCTTCTGTCAGCACTAGGAACTAACCTCTATTCCTACCACCCTCCCCAGTAACAATCTTTTTCCTTCATTGTTTACACTTTACACAGGAGTCACTCAGAACAGACCTCAGGCTCCATTTAAGAGGAGGATTATATTTGCTGACAGTAGTTTCTCATTCATTCTCATCTTTCATCTAGAATCTGTCATTCTCTGAGTTTTGTTTCCTTATTTGTTTGCTTATTTCTGTACCTAAACCTAGGACCTAATCAGTGCTGTGGACAAATTCAAGCCTGCTTGTCCTTGAAGGCAATTTCCCTGAGAATTGAAGCTAGCTAGAAATACTCTTTTGCAGGGTTTGCATACAAGGAGGATCATCCAAACCTTGCAGTCCTGCTGAGGTCATCCACCTGATGTCATAGGAGGGAAGGGACACATGTGCATGGAGACCTCATGCTGCAGCAGAACACAGTGCAGACTGATTGCTCCCAAAGGCCATCTTATGCTGCACATAAAACAGTGCAATCAGCTCCTGTTCCTCTTCATTTGGAGCAGTGTATGATGTCCAGGCTGGGACTGCTGGCTGAAACAACCCTGGCTTTCCAGAGAAAATCGTGTCCTGCAGCAATCACATGGTCATGTTTGGCTGGCCACTCCTTGGGTTCACCTTTCCCCAGAAGCCAGGAAGGTTGATGCACACAGCCTGGAGGACTTGAGCCTCTTCCACCTGGTCTGACTATAAACTACTTTCTCATAGCTTTCTTTTCTCTCCAGGGTCCCTTTTTCAATGTCTAATTTCTCACAGACCTTTTAAGCGCTCAGTTCTGCAAAAAAAGCTGTGTAGTCTTGCCCTGGGCCCTGAAAGTGGACCTTGGTCTTGCATTTATTTATATAGTCATTGTGTTGCTCTCCTCCTGTTTTTTCCAATAACCAGACATATAAAAATGTAAAATAGATATCAATATGCTGGAACAATGCTTCACTGTCAATCACATACACTGTTAGCTAAATTATACACCATATTCCTAGATTATTAAATGCTTACTCCATATTCACCACATGGTCTACTTACCTAACACCCCATTTACAAAAAAAAAATATCCAGAGCTTAAAAGTAAGGAGTTTTATATTTAAGGACTTAATAAATCTTACATTGCCCATAAAATGATACACATGCACACGGCCACACATTTTACCAAGAGTGAGCTCTGGTCCCTCGTTGCCAGACCTGGAGGGTTTTACCTCTTGGCTGTTGTTAACAGACCCCTCCAAAAAAGTATTCATCATCTTCCTAAGCAAAAAGAGTTGTGTATCTTCATGAACACATAGTATCTACTCGTGATTGCACTAAGGCTGGTGACAAAAATTCCCTTTTCTGTGCAAGAAAATATGTTCCATACCTGACATGAGTAAAACCAGACTCAAGTGCTAAACTCTGAAAAAATTTGTAAATAACCTCGCTTTATTCTGATTCAAGTTCATCCAGTATAGCTGGCATTTGGAGTTTCAGGAATATTTAATTATATAGAAAGCCTTAAGGGGCAATAACAAGCTGGTTTCTGAGCTAATGGGAGAGAAAAGAATACGAGATTAAAATCTAAAAATTAAATAGAGGGTCATTCTTTTTAATGACTAATAACTCTCAAAGAATTTAAGTTTCAATTAAATTCTGACTCCAAAGGTATTTATGTAGGCATGAAACTATTTTTAAATATTTCATATTCAGAGTGCTCCAGTTTCTTCACTGGTTCTGGCTAATATCAGACACCATTATGATAGCTGAGTAACTTTGCAGAAGCTCTGTTCTTTGCTTTCAACCTCTCATTCAAAGTATACTTATTCATGTCCTTGGAGGTTCTAATGATTTATTAGAAAATTTTGGTGCCTGTAAGATAAATAGTGCAAATTTAGGCCAAAACAGGTTACTTACACCTTGAAATACTGAATGAAAAGAGGAAGTTAGTTTGGTCAGAAAATAGCATAAGGCAGGCAGCTAACTGGGCATCGGGGAATTATCGTCTGTCCTGGAACAAGGGAAAAAAGAGAGTCTTTACCCTTGCATGTCAAAAACATTCATTTCATATGACTGCAGAAAAATGAAATATTAAAAGCACCCCTTTTCATAATAGGATATACAGAACAGCACAAGGTAGCTGATGATATAGGTCTAGGAGTACTTAAATATTATTACAAGTCTAAGAAAATATAGGTGCTCTCATTTGGCAACATGCAGACACATGACTCTCAGATGTTAAACCCAAACTCTTTCATACACATGAAGAGCAGAGCTGTATCAGCTAATATCTTGCATTAATTTACATAAGCAGCTTAGGGATTCCCAGGTTACAAAGCATTGTGGTTTTCTAGAAGAAAAACCAGAACAAACAAAACACAAAAATCCAAACACCTTCTGTTAGAATCCAGCTAATGTTGGAAGTAAGAGTCATGGCTCATCCTGCTTCTGTCTAGAGCACTAAGGTCCTCTGTACAAGCAGAGGTCTCCTCTCACCAGTCTGTCTTCTCAGAGAACACTACTAGTCCTTTATAAATGTTTGTTTTGAGATGCATTATTGTGTCTCCAGAGTCTACAACCTCAAACAGGTTTCCATTGCATAAGAAAGACATCTCTGCTTTTCCATAGGCCTAACAGAGACCTCAGTTTAGAGGTGCCAGGAATGAATTTCCTCTCTTCTCTCCCAGCTCGAGGTAGGAATGTCTGTTACCACTAACTGCCCAAAATTCACTGCAAGGAAGAGATGCAGCTCCCATCGACAGTACTTGGGGTTTCCTCTATTGCTAATGGTGCACCAAGTGACCAAGATACTTCACGTTATGTTTTCCTCTTAAAGACTAAACTACAGAGTATTGGCAACAGGGTCTCCCAACCCAGTTCAGACTGTAGTCTAACACTAAGGCCACTTTTCAGTCTGTCAGCTGATAGACTTAGAGGTCATTCTATAGATAGACATATCAGGTCATTATATGGTGCTCTTCCCAGGATAACTACTGAACAATCAAAAATTACATCAGAAGATCCCTAACATTGGAAGGATCTTGCTGACCAAGGATGACTTTTAAAGTTATCTTATAACTTGAGTAGGAATCCATGGTTTGGCAGAAAATGGCACATGGACTGGATCTCTCGTTTCTCACAGCCCAAAACCCCGATTTGCTGGTCTTTCCTTTGACGACAACCTTGTGATGAAGGTATGCCAGCTCTATCCAGGGAACGTTGACTTGGAAATGTGGGATCTTGAGAAGAGATCAGAAAAGAACTCTTCTCCTTGTTTAGGTTTGCTGCTTTATTTTCAGTCCGAATTGTAGTAAGTTTTAGTTGTAAGAGATTGAATTTTAATTTCACCTTTTTTTTTTTTGGGGGGGGGTGAAGACCAAAGAAATGTGGATGAATATAAGTTCCTATTTTCATGAAAACATAATTTCTCATTCAATATCAGGAAAATAATAATAATAAACACAATTATGGGAAAATCTATTTGAATCAAGAATATAACTCTATCTCTAGTCCCAGGCATATTGAAATTTTTTATTTGCCCCTATAACAATCTGGATTAGGCGTCTTTTCTATGTAGTCTATATTTCAGACCTTCTTCAGTCTGTTAAAGACAGAAGGCAGCATATATCAATTGCTAGAAAAATCCTTAAAGGAATCTCTGTAATTACTTTAGGAATCTGTAGTTCAGAACTTGTATCTCTTTAACAAAATTATAAAGGGAAAAGATACACAGGAAATTAAGAATAACTTGCTTCTGTCATTAAAACTACATTGGGTTACATACTATAAATTTTTATAGTAAGAGATTCCTGGATCCAGTGAGTAAGAAAGAAGAAATTACATTTTTATATAATTATATTTTATATCTACATATTTATAAAATATATAATATGTATATTTTATATAATTTGTCCATTTTACCAGATGGGAATTGAGGATTAGTCTAAGGCTCTGTTTAATAAAGGATGAAGCTAGGTGTTAAAATTTCAGATGCAGGAAAAAACAGCTTGACTACTGGTGAAATATCCGGAGAAAAATGTGGCTCTTTACAGCAGAGGAAAACGACCCCGTGTGTTGAGCAGTTGGCCTTTTGGCGAGCCAAGGGACATGCATCACACTGAGCATGCTGCCTTTAATGTAGAAACTCACTCCAACTCCTTGGAAGGGGCTTTGCCCCCTTGGCCGCGGGCTGGGATTTCTTCTGAACATGGACACGTGTGCTCATTGTGCCAGAATTTTAGAGGGGATTAAAATCCCCAGAAGGCTGAAGTCCCTCACCTCTCTACCCCTTAGGGTGCTGGCTGGACTTCTTCCTCAAGAAAAGAGAGGCTTGGGCTTCATTTTGTCCACTGTCAAATAACATTGCACTGAAAAGGACTGCTGTCATGAACCTGACTCTACAGCACATCTGTGGCTGCAGGCACCTGGCTCAGAATAAAGTACTGGTGGCAACTGGGTGCCTACAGAGCTAGGCAGCAGCCAGGAAAGGGTTTTCAGGTTTACAACTATATGTATCCTCTAGATTACATCTAAATGTCACATTAAGGATCTAGGCTATTTTCGCTGTCAACCCCTGCAAAGAAAAACAAAGCAATCCTCGGCTCTGCATTTACAACCCCATACTGCTTCCTTCTTCTCTTACTGGGGACACACTGCAGATGCAACATTAAAATTTAGCTCTGGGTCTCAACATTTAAGACAGGATGTCCAGAACCTAGTAACTTAAAAGCATATATAAGGGTACAAGTGGAGCAGAAAGACTGTAACGCATCTAGTCAATAGATTAAGCAACACCATCCTCAGCTGGTGTACATTGGCATAACCATTTACACCAGTAAAGCATAAGCAGGATTTGGGTTTTTTTCTAAGAAACAAACTGCAGAACTCAGAATTCAGTTAGCTTAAAAATAGCAGGCTTGATAGTGTTTCTGCTTTTAAAGCAACTTGTGATTTTGGTTGTGAATTTGATGCAACACAGCGGGAGATATAACAGTTATGTCTATCACACACATGCACATGTTACGTACACACAATATACACATATATTAACATATCTCCATTTTCTTCATTCCCTACAAATTAAAGTGACAAGCTAGATGTTAGTCCTTTGTGAATTAATCCTGTCTGAATCACATTAGTGTCATCTTCACTATACACCAATGATTGCTAGGCTATAAAATTTATGATATAACATTCAGAATTAATCTGCAAATATATACTAATTCACACTGACCTTTTTTCAAGCTGAGGCCTTTTTAGCACTCACAGTAGGTTTAACATTGCCCTACTGAGTGTTATTACGAAGCAGTCAATGGCTGTCCATAATTACATCATGCAAATGACATTTGCTTTTTTGTTTGAGCTTATTCCCTCCGATGTTTCCTTCTTTTATCACACTCTTCACACATCTGTGTCCCTGAAACGGCACTGGAAACTCCTCCTCTTTTAGTCCCCAAGTTCCTTTTTCTGTCTTCCCTGCCTGTCACACAGCCACCGCCAGCAGTTTGGGCTGGTGCGGCAGTGACACATCCCCCTGACATAGGTTATGTCGCCAGCTGGTTGGAACAGGTGTACACTGATTTTACCATCAAATGGCAACACGCACTTGGCTTCCTACCAGCGCACAGGCATGAAAAACCTGTTCCCTTAAAATTTCTTCGGAGATTGATGGGCTGTTCTTTTGACACAGCGTCCAGCAACAATTTTGGTTCCCAGATTATTTCTCACCATTTGGGCTCGTTCGACAGTAGCAACAATAGAAAGTCATGGAGAACTTTGTGCTAGTGGAGACAAATTACTCGGCCTTTTCCTCTCTTTCTTCAGCAAAAAACCATATAACTTCAGCTGGAGCAGAGTGAGTACCCAACTGCTTGCAAAACAACACCTGACACCAAATACCTGCCTTGTGAAAATAATTGTTGCAAAATGTGAAGTAGCATTTAGTAAAATTCCCATCCGAAAGACAAAGAAGGTAACAATGTCACTTAATATCCAACTGCTTAATCCGATTGAAAAAAATCAGCGCTAGGATATGCAGCAATAGATGGATGTGGTCACGGCTGCGTCCTGCAAGACCCCTTAGTGAAAACATAGCAAAGATGAGGATACGAGGCAGAGACAAAATGTACCAGCTGATGACCATCTTCCCAGTGTCACCCACGCTGGTGGTGCACTTCTGAAAGTACAGGGCTCAACTCTGTGCTAAAGTACACTTTTCAGGCTGAGATCATCTTTTTATTCTGTTCCCAGAGTAATAAGTAATGCTCTGATTAATTCTGCAATAGAAAATAATCTAATACTAAAAATATCTCAACTTGCATTAAGCCAGTTCTGCAGTCTTTACAAATCCAAGGCAATTATACTGGTTTATATCTGACAATATGTCTTGATTTGTGAATACTTTGGGAAACTCTCGTTCTTCACAGCCGAGAAATTACTTTCCGTTAAAAGCCATTGCTTATATTATCTTGTTAGGGCATCCCACAGTAAACATTGGACAGGAAAGCAGACTTTTTAATGACAACTGATCAGAAGGTCAATGGCTGCAAGTCGCAACTAAAGTAATCGAGTTAGTAAGACAACATTATTTTAGCCTAAAACCAGCTGAAAAGCAGAGGTGCTGGAAGGAAGTAGTGCACAGTTCAGCTGTTCATGTTCTTAATATTTCTTTTCCTACCAGCATAATTCTGAAATTCTTTTTCCACAGCTCCTTTTTAAGTGAAATTTCTCCCAGGGAAATTCCACACATCACATTCCTAAAAAATCTCCCTATTGAATAAAATTGCCTGACAATGTGTTTATTAGACCTGTGAAAAGAGTTCCTTAAAAAGCTTTTATATTTAAAAAAATGTGTTTGTTTGTATTAAGTATTTAAGCCTCTGTACTGATACACAGCATAATAGGACTGATGCCATTGTAACTACCGTGTTGGGCTTTTAATTGAACAGTTGACTTTCAGTAGTGAGAATAGCTACCTACTTCCCTGTTTTCTACAATATACCAAGGCTCTGTCCCGTGGAAAAACAATGAATTAGGAGCTGTTAGTGTGTGCTGATTTGACAGATATGTTTTGTCAATACAGTAAGTGCAGGTCATATAGAAAAGGTCTGCAAAACCTGACAGTGCACACACATCCTTCTTCAATAGCTTGAGATCCACTTACAATTGCCTTTCTTTTTTTTTCTTGGCCTGATATTAAGGACAAGAGGTGTTTGAAAGAACGTATTATGTCTGTATACACCCTAGTATAGTACAAGACCCACATATCATTACATGTTATGTATAATTGTACCACAAAGAAGACTTTTTCCTCCAAATAGTTGATTGGGATGCAATACTGGTTATTTTAAGCTTTACAAAAGAGTTCCTTACATAATAGAGTGGCTGTTTCGTGCAGCTCCTATGATAAAATTCTCACCAGTCTTAAAATGACAGATGTAATATTACCTTTAATAAGTGTCTACCGATGCATGCAAATTGAATTAAATAGTGGGAGTACAAATTTGTCCGATAATTAAGATAAAAATTCATGTCAGCCTAAGCCCTGGTGTATATCAGTAACCCTGTATACTTCTTTTTCTGCGTTCTCTACCAATTACTTTTAGTGTCAAACTCTTGATTACTGTAATACGTAGTCCTTTAAAAATTTTTTAAATGATCTGTAGAAAGTATTAAACAAACAAAAGACTTCTTTTTAAAGCACCTTCAATACAAAATGTTGTATCCATAACTGCAAAATCAAAGAGCCTTACATACGATTCAAAGTTCAAAACACCCTACATGTAAATAAATTCTAATAGAGTGTAATAGAAATGTGAAATAATAAGTATAGATGTACAATAATAAGTAGGGCAAACAGCAATTTCTCCAACCTGTGAAAATGATCGCTATTTTAAAAAAGGTTTCTGTTTCATGTCAGGGCAAAATTCTACCATCAGCCCAAGTTTTCCACAAGCCAGTTATGAAATTTAGCTATTGGACTTTCTTGTTAGTTTGTCTTTGAAGATATGCTTGGAACTGGAAATTCAACATTTTTATAGTTAAGAAAGTCACTTAGGACATGAAGCAGACAGCTCAGGTGCTTGAACCTGGGTTTAAACACTTCTTGTAAATGTCTTAAGTCATGAGTTGCCCTTGGATAATATCTTATGTGCTATTATTTTTGACCTGAGATGCTTTCTTGGATGTGATGCACCTTATAAAAAATGTTATTTAAACTGCTACAACCCCACATAAGTTGTAATTACAATAAAATGTTGTTTTTCAGCCAAACCCCATAAAATCTGTAGTTAAAAAAAATCCCTATAAGTTCTTGGTATAAATGGATGTACTAAAATTTCCTGCAATACAAATGGTACTTTTTTTTTTTTTTTAAATTCACTTTAAATCACAAGTTTCTTATCTAAATATTTCTGTATTTGAAATATCACATCCTTAAAGAAAGTCAGTGCCAGGGTTCATTTAAGGCTAATCATTGCATTGTAGAAGGGAATTTGTGGTTGACATCCACAGTGATCTCTAAGGTAAAGAATTCAAAGTCAAAATGCCAAAAGCATCATACATATTTTGGAAATGATATAAAATTGGAACTTTGTCCTGAAATATTTCAGTTTTATTTTTGTGGGGATCTAGAGCCAAGGTTCACAGGTCTCAATGTTGCTATCATTCAGGGATGAACTGTGGAGCAGAAGTCCATGATTGCTTTGCTCATGCACTGAGGTGTTCCATGAGGAAAATCCATCCATCTGTCCCAGACTGATGGAAGTCTCATGAAATCTGCTGGTCTTCCAAGTGTATTGTAATATTTGAGGACAAGATATAAGAACAAGACTGTGTGGATGCTGGGTTTGAAAAAGCATTTACAACTTATGCTAGTGCTCCTCTAGCACCAAATGACAGAAGACAGGTTTTTTTATATACTTGGGATGGTTTTAGTCCCTTTATGTGTAAGATATAACCTGTACACGTTCTCCAATGATGGATAAATATCCCTAACAAACTTTGTAGACATTTAACAGCGATAAACATCTGTCAAAAGGATGGATCATCTGTTCTGAAAAAACAATCTTTTTTGTTTAACTGCTGTGTTATCCCTTGAAAAAAAGCAGCTGCTCATGATATAGGCTTAAAGACTACATAAGTAGAATAGGAACTTCTAAAGGAGAGAAACAAACTAGACAAGAAACACTGGATAGAGACAGTTCAGAGTTATGTAGACCCACCCTCAGATGGGGAGCTGAAGCCTGCTCTTCTGCTGCAGTCTTACTTTGTAGTTCCAAATAATTTTGGGCAGGTCAGTGTGCTGCTGCAGCACCGATCACCCACCTGCTCCGGCCACGAAGTTGCATCGAAGGTGCGTTCTTTCTTACAGGAGCCTGCCCTGCTGAAATCCCTGACTGTGCTCCCAGACATATCCTTATTATTGCTCTGCCCATCTGTAAAATGGAGATAATAGCACTACACTAGCTCAGAGGGATGTCGTGAGGACAAATACATTAAAGATAATGAGGTGCTCAGATACTACGGTAATAGGAGCCATATGAGTAAGCTTTGTTTAAATTCGTGTTTGCTAATAACAGTGTTCGTTCTGTCTCTGCTATAACACTGTATTTGGCAACATTCGAAGCATTATAAAGAGTCATACTGTATAATGAGTGAGATTATATAGCTGAATGGATTTGGAAGCCAAGACTGGCCTAATAGAGCAAATAACACAGACCCTGTCATTAACCCTCGCCTCCCTTTCCTGCCGCACCCAACAGGGCAGGCGCTGAGTCGTGGCCGGACAGCCTGCACCCGGGCAGTGCCTGCTCCCTCTGCACAAGCCTCCATCCTCACAGCTGCAAGAAGAGAGGTTATGGCTTTGCAATATGAAAAACAGTGCTTCAGGTAGGTGTTGCAGTAAGAAGACATGGAAACAGTTCCTCTGTAACTGTAACAAAAGCAGTTGAAGTGAATGTCTAATTTAGTGCCATCTTGTCACCAGTGTAGACACAGTCAGATATTTGGTGGATTTATTTGATTCATCCATTGACAGTTCCACTGGCCTCCATAAAATGATGTCTTGAAGAGACGTCTGTACTGCAAAACAACAGCACAAGCCCAGTGCAAGAAACCAACAAGCCTTAAACACCAATGTAACTATTGACCGTAGCAGGGATCATAGTGTTCTCAGACAGAATGAGCCACAGCCATCATCTTACCTAAAGGCTGAAGCAAGAGGTCTCTTGGGAATCTGGAGTTCCCACTACCTTTTCCTGGAAAACGTCAGTAAAACACCTCTTCTGGTTCAGTGCCCTTCTGTTCAGCATTTCTATAAGGGGCCACGCTGGACAATATACAAAAGAAGTGTTGCTTTTTCTGGAGAGCAGCAACACATGATAAGATTGATGCTTTTAAATGAGTTGAGCACAGTGGGGTTGAGTTTCCCCCACGCTGACCTATTTGAGGTATAAAGTCACTGGAAGGCTCAGCCCAGGGTTGCGCTTGGTGTTGCCTGGTACTGCTTTTCATCAACTGCAGCAGAAGCTCTACCTAATTACACCCATGATAAATTTGTCCTACCCACTGTAGATATTACTAAGGAGTGTTTATTACAGGCTGGCGTGTGATCTTCTCTCTAATCGTCACAACAAAGTTCCATAAAATGTGAGTTGATGACAAGGATCAGCCTAAGATTTAACATCCTTGTCTTTGCTGGGCTTCTTGCCACATGTTTTTGAATGTAGTGTGATTGGTGAGTTAATATACACAGCTATTCAGAACTATAAATGACTATTTATTCTGCAGCCAGCTAAAAAGACTCCAACTATATCACAAATGAGGGTATACCAGGAAAATGGCTAACTGTGGTCTTTAATTTGTCAATAATGATTTTAGACCATGACCCTTAATAGGACACTGTCACTTGTGCTGTGATTTATGCCTAGTGTGATGACATCAGTACCAATACTGCTGATAAAAGAACACTTATATTGAAGCAAACAGGATGATGAATGGAGTACAAGTCTACTTACTCATTTCATTACTGATTCTTCTGTTCACCACAGAGCTAATGTAGCGAGTCATTGTCTGCCTTGGGAGTATTGTGCAGGTTGAATTTAATGGCACAAGTATGTGCTATGTACTTCGGTCCTGGTGTTTGAAATGGCACAATTATAGATTAGAAATCTATGTATATTGGATAGTTTACATATTGAACAGAAAATAACTGTACATTAAATCTGTAAACAGAAGACAGCTAAAAAGTACTTCTCAAAATAACAAAATGGACAAAAATAGCAAGTAACATTATCAGCACAGTTAAGTTTGACACACATGCTTATTAAAGGTCTACAGTGTTGGGGTTTTTTGAAAGTTTTCTGCTACAAATGCAGAAGCATTAATATATAGCCATCTTAAAGAATGCTTTCATTAGCAGCCATCTGATACTGAAACCTTTGCCGAAGTAAACAATGTAAATGTTAACATTAACCTTAATCAGACCTATTTCCTAAGATATAAATACTATACTAATGAAAGAGTCTGCCAGCATAATCAGGAGAGCAAAGAAATCCCCTAGGACACTTCAAGCGTGTGTATGTCACCAATAATTCTGCTAACCATTGAGTGCTAGTGACTTTGAATGTGGAGAAGAGGAGGTAAATGCAGTTTTATTAGTGCAGTTTTATTGCTGTGGCCAGCTGCACTCTTTTCTCTATAAAAGGTAATTACTTCCAATAGTAACAAGCTAATTGATTGCTAATTAAATCAATTGGCACACTAACCGCTGTCAGAAAGTGACAGATTAGCTGGTCACATGACAGTGTGTTAGTAATGAAAAGTGGACATGGTCTGAGTGTGATTGACACAGCAGATGAAAAGTGATTTGGGATCTCCTAGGTGGTCATGAAGAGGGCATGGAAAACATGATTGATTCAATGGTGGCTGTCAGGGAGGAAATGAGAATTGAATGGGATTCAGTGTTGCCCTGGAACCTCACCACATGATGCTCCAAGTTTTTTTCACATGTAAATAAGCGAGACAGGGCTTTCTGGCAAATGAAAGGCAGGATGGGGGAGGAAAATGGGTGGAACAGAAAGTGAAAGTCAGATCAATAGAACTTAGAAGCTTAAGTTTGTTTTGCAAAGTGGAAACAAACCCACAAATTTTTAATGGGTATAAACATCTAAGTATCAGTATTTCAGTGATGAAAGATATGTTCTAGTGTGTTATTTTCAGTAATTGAAGAGGTTTATGAATTAGTTTAGAAAGGCCTTCAGAAAAAGAGAAGTAATTTTTAGTCTATTTTAGTTTCCATGAACTTTACATACTTTATACAACAAAGGAGAGGAAAATGGCAATAACTTGATACTACTAATATACACTGAAAAGTGCATCACAATTACATATGTATATATCCTTCTCTTTGTGTGTCTCTGTCTCTTATAGGAATATCTATATTAATATAAAAATATAGCAAGTTCAGTATCACAAAAACTAACTGATTTCCTAAAGATTTAAAGCTCATATGCAATATTTATCATGCATTTATTTCCAAAATTTAGTATTATAACATAGTCATTACCAACATCTCAAAGCCCAGCCTTTTAAAATAAAATCAGAAAATGTTGCAAGTATTTTTGCTGGAAGAGATTCCATACTTGCTATATAGCTATTGTCATCAAACTTGAGTAAGAGTTTCCAAAACACCAAAATTTTTATGTAGTCTTTGAATAAGAAATATTCAGTTAATAGCAGCAGCTCCTAAAAAATGCTGACATTTAACTGTAACTGTGAAGGTATTATCCAGGTACATCTAAAAAGGAGACAATTATTATTGTTTTATTAACATCTAAAATGGTATGAGCCAGGGCTTGTGTGCTTTATTCATCCTTCCTGAAGAGAACTGGCACTCCTAAGGACAAGTGCTGTTTGGCGGTGCACCCAAGCCAGCTATTCCTTAGGGTGTTTCCTATTAGTAGAACCCAGACCTATGTTGTTGCACAAGATATGTGGACACAGTAATTAAAACCCACCACTTTTTTAAAAGGAAATGGGACTTCTGGCCTTATCCCTTTTCTCATACTGCCTTACTCAACAGCTTTCAGAATTGTGTGGGAAAGAGGTGCCAATGGTTATGGACTGATTTTACTTTCTGTAATAAAGAACAGAAGAAAAAATAAAGATGCATCCCTTTCCAATGCCAGAGCAGCTTGTCAAGTGGCTGAGTGAGGCTGTGACTGGTTGGGAAGAGACATATACACCATCTAGAGGCTTTTGTTTTGGCTAACTGATGGAAGGTGGGATTAGAGACACGGGTGACGTTTTGTGCCTTAGTTTTTGGCCACGTTGTTCACCAGTGTAAATCTACGCAGGTTCACTGCAGTGAACGGTGGGATCCTGGTCATCATCAGAGTGAAAGGTGAAGTGGTGCATGTTCTGCTTCCCTCAACTCTTGTCAAGTCTCCTGTGCATGTGACACTGTCATCACCTTCCTGCAACTTTTGTCTTCCTTCTTTTTCTGTTTTTGAATGGATGTGAACTGGCATCTCTTCTAACATGTAGATAATACCTCAGAGGAACGGAAGAAGGACCTTAATTCACAAGAATTTTAATTCATTTAATTCAAATAAGCCTAGACTTCTCAGTTCATTACTCCCTTAAACATGAAAATTTAAGCAAAAGGGAAAAAACTGGAAAGAATCCTACCCATACAAATTATTCTAACACTTAAATGTTATGCCTGAATCCATGAGTTCTTATGTAAATTATGCTCCAGATTATGCTGCCACCTTAGACAACCAGTAAACACTGCTCCTAGTTAGGTCAAACACATGTTCTATGAATATATCAGTATTTTGGCAGAACGCATTATGGGGTCATTATTTCCTCTGAATATTCCTTTTTAAAATCCAGTTTATGAAAGATCTTCCCTAACAAAGAAATTTCTATTAGGATAACTGGTGAAATTATTTATTGATATTTAACTTTTTTAAGAATATCAGTTCTTGCTCTATGAATTATCCTTGCAGTTCCATGTGTGTATTTTTTAATCATTTACACAAATGAAGAGGAATGCATGCAAACAATTTATTAGATATTAATTTTTCAAATACTCTTAAGTGTTTTATCTTCTGTTTTCAGCCAAGTCTTTTAGATCTATAAACAAGAATGGGCATTACATATAGATATGTATTTTGTCATATATCTCGTTTGGTCAACCAAACCCCAGTTGTTATGAAATATTACCAGAAAAAATAAAATAAAATCACACAAGCATTTTGGCACTGAATTTCAAACCAGGCTAACTTCTAAACATGGTAACAGTTTATAATGAGTCATGAATATCTTCCTCTGTTGAATAGCAAGGTATTACAAAATGCTCTGGAAGTTCCACAGAAAGCATGAGAATATATATATCTCAGCTTCATAATGTGTATTTCTGTCTTTTAAGATGAATTACTAAGTATTCTTTTCTTATAATGACGACTTCCTCCCATTTGATTACATTACAGTCAGTGAGGATGAAATTAGCACCAGCAGTATGGATTTGACCTGCAAGAACAGCTCAAATAAAACAAACAAACAAATAAATAAATAAATTCCCATGTTCCTACCTCAAAGAACACAGATTTATGAGTCAGGTCACACAGAGCTGAGACTGGTACAGATAAAGGGAAGTGTCCTTTTTATGTTTTATGTCTTTGTCTTGCAACTATTAAATCAGCTTCCTTACTCTGGGACATGTGTAACTAACCCTACACTTAAGCGTGGATCTCAAGACATATACTACGTTCTCAGGCAAGCCGAAGGGAGTGGTAGTGGTGGATGTCTCTCTCATGAACTTGCTTCCGGACCTCCACCTCTTCAGGTGGAGGGTGCCTAGGTACCAGCTGGGTACAAGATCCACCAGCCCCAGTAGTTCCTCCCTATTCCCATCTTCCCACAAGTGGTGATTTGGATTATCCAGTGATACTTGTGGCCCCACTGCCAATCATGCAACAGATGTGTCCAACTTGAAAACCAAACCTGAGCCTGTACTGGAATGTGGTCAGCTCTCCTTGGCAAAATTTTCCTCCCAAACCATGAAAGATGTAAAATTAAAAGTTTGTGGGTTTTTTTGATTTTGTTTGTTTTTTTGTTTTACTTTTAAGATGTGATGCTTGCACGCTGACTTGATGTTAGGAACCATACATTGTGTGTCTGCAATCAAATCCCAGATTTGGCATGCTGAGCAGTGTCAGGGACCTTCTTCCATCATCTTTCTTGCAACAATCAGTACACTGATTTACACACCCAATCATGGACTCAGACTAGCCAGGTAGGTACAAGAGCATGAAAATATTGACCCTAGCTATTTACCCAAAATCCCAAATGAAAAATTTGTCTTGTATTTTCAGAGAGAAGTTCTATTTCTTGACACTCAGTCCAATGTTTGAGATTGTCTTTACTCATGATTACTTCAATCACTATAGAGCAAAAAGGTGTATACAAGGATTCTGCCCTTCAGTGTGTTGTAAGTATGTCCTTTCACCAAACTAATAAGGATTAGGAGGAGAAAAATATCCCAGTTTCATGTGCTACCTCACTGATAGAAATAAAACTGCATTAAACTTGTGTGGATTCAGCAAGGTTTCCTTTTACAAAATGAAACTGACTACACTTATGACTGGGTTACTTTAGGTGATAGAGCTAATTCCCTAATATATTGATCAAACTATGAATATAAGAGATGTTTAAGTAAATCTAGTGGTATCTATAAATTCAAGGGAGTCATACTGTTCAGATCAACATGGTGTCTGTTTGCCTGCTTCCATGGGTAGAAATACACCAATTCTGTCAAGTACAACCAATGGCTTGTCTAGTTGAGGCACTTGGGAAAGATAAAGCAAATCCATTAATGACATGAAGTCAATACAACATAAATTAAAGCATGTCAAATCCCCATGTAAACGCTCTCAGCTAAAGAGGCTTTAGATCAGATGAAGCCTTCATACCCAGATTAAGCACTTTAGTCTACACACATTGACATCACAAGTTTTCTTTACTTGCCTTAGTTTTTCTGAGCATCCACAAACAGACAAGTTGTCTTATTCTCACATGCTGTAGGGGAAGAAAATCCTATGATTTATATCAAAGACTTTATTTAAGCCCCACAGTGATACCCTTGGTAATTTAGTGACAAAATTCCTGTTGATTTCAGTGGAGACTTTTACCTCAAGGTGTTTGAGTTTATTTTAGCAGAAAACAGTCTGAAGAGCTGCCAGACTTTATCTACTATCTATTGTTCAGCATGAAAAGAAGGGTAATAATCTGACCCTGTTTATCTGAGTAGTGCCAGGATTGCCTCCTGCCAACAATACAGAAATATATTCTGAAAGGATTCCATTCACAATCCTGAGTTTAATCTGACTTTTTTTCGGGTATGAGCTCTCAAAGAAACAAGAATTAGTGCTGCCTGGGCATCATTTAACATAGTAATACCATAGCCTGTGTCTGCTGGTTACAATGAATCCCCAAGGCGTAACGTTATGTATAGGTGGAGCTTCAATACCACTCTCTAAACCTGCTTTGAATTCTTCCATTTGCTCTCTGTTGTGAAAGTCAGTTTTCTCTTCTTTGGACCTGATCCAAAACTCATTAGGGCCAGCATGAATTGAAATGAATGAACTTTGCATCATGACTTTAATTAAAGCTTTTTACAACTCCAGCCCTCTGAACATTTCACCCTTGCTGAAACAGTCTTATCTTTGCTTCTCCTACTATTAATGACACCGACCTTATTTATGTCCCCATAGCCTGTTCAAAGACAACTGTTTCAATTATCAACTGCCATCTCTATGCTAGTAATTCACCAATCTATGTCTCTCTAGACCTATTTCTGTGTCCGAATTAAGGTCTTGGTCTGCCTCTTTAACATCCTCTTGTATTTAACTATCACTGAAAACTCTGCATGGCAAAAACATAATTCTTAAGCTTTCCTTCTAAGCTTTCTCTCTCACTTTCTATGTTTGCTATGAGCAACACCACCATCCTATCTGATTCAAACCATAACCTTTCTGTTAACTTTGACTCATGTCAGTCCCTAGACCTTTGGGTGCCCTGTTTGCCTAAACCTTGGCTGGTCTAGCATCTCTGAAATGTGAAACCCCTCCCAGTGACTGAAATTCTCAACATTTTACATGTCAATAATGCAGTATCTGTTTCTCAGACCCCTAAACCAGTGCAAAATTACTCCACTCATATCCAGTAATAATGCTACCAAACCCAACATTTTTCTAGCCTGTTGCTTTGACTATGTCTTTTCCTTCCTGAATCTTCTATGAACCACACTTCTTCACTTTCCAAGCCCTTCACAAGCTCCTGTCAGTTCACCTGCTGTCTCTTCCTCACTGTTGAAACATTAGCCCACATTTCAGTCCTTCTATAAAATCTTCATCTAGAATTTTTGTTCTTTTGCATCTGCATAATTGGAAAGTGCTCACCACAACTATGCACAGAGGTATCTCATTATCCTCAACAACTCGATTTTGCTGGAAAAAAAAGAAATAAAAGATAACAGAACAGACTGCTTGATCATTCATACTAAAAGTGATTCATTGCTTTTTCTGACTCCCTTTTTGACTGTATCCATTTACTATTTCTTATTGCATAGCTGTATCATAAGATCTTTGAACAGTGTCTGCTTTTTACTTTTGGACTCATGCAGCCTTTAGACACCATGATATTTTTAATCATAGGAATATTTGTTAAGATTTTGAAAAGGTCAGAAAGCACATGATACAAGAGAACATATTTTTGGTACTTTAAATCATCTGCCCGATGAGTGAACATGCCTAATATTTGGAAGTAAAATAAATAAATGAATGTTTGTATAGCACCCAGGTGATGAGTCCCTGATCTCACTGGGTCCTTCAGGTACCCAGGTACAGTTAAATAACAGAATCATCTCACCACCGAAAAGCACAAAATTTTAATGCTTGTGCTTTATGGCAAAGGATATTGGAATGAAAGAAATGTTTGCTTAATGTAGCTTCTGTAGAGAAATGATTTATAACAATGCACAGTGTAGTCTACCTTTATCTAAGGCTCTGTTCAGTGCCTCACAGACCAGACTTTAGGCTTTCACATTTTGTGGCACAGAATCATCAGTTTTATATGTCCCAACATACAGTCCAGTTCACACCGAAGTTGAACCAAACATTAATTTTATCAATATCACCACCATTTCCTGCTCCTGCCCCTGTGCCTCTTCTGCTCTTATCCTGCAGACATGATCAGTCCAGACTCCATGCTGTACCTCATTTCTGGTTTCAGTGTCCTCCACTAGAAGCAGGGGTAGAACTGTGGATTGATCTGGTTTTCTCTATGTTTATCACTGTGACTGCACACCCACAGAATCTAGTACCTTATAGTTGCTAACACAGAAGAGATCAAAGGTCACAGGGCAATAGCTGTCACAGGGCTTCCCTTCCCACTCAAGCTTTTGAAGCCAAAACAGAAGTCCTAGAGCAACTGAGTCAATTCTGTGAGCTGCCCTTGACTGTTAAGGAAATAATTTGTTGAGGAGGAGCAGAACTGACATTTCTAGTGATAGGAAGTGAAACCACCACCTCTGTTCAATCCTTACCAATATCCAATTTCCTTCTATGAAGTACTTGGGGTGATTTTTCTATTAAGTGTGCAGTAGGGAATTGTGTTGTGTTGGAGTTTACATATTGACTTGTAAACAAATTTCCCCAGTGTTAAGAACTTGTCCCAAAACTGCTTTGACAACCTACTAAGCTGGTCGTAAATAGAGACAACCAGAGGATCCATTTCAAAATAGCTCTACTCTGTAATAAATTGGGAAGTGAAGATACAGCCTGCAAAAATTTCTATGCTCATTTTATATCCTCACCAGCATCCCAGACAGAAGTTTCTTGTAACACATTCCTTATCTTCCATGTTCATCATCTTCCTTCTCTGACCTTTCCAATTTCTGCTTTATGGTCTCTCAAATACAGCATTCAGCATTCAAGACGTGGGAGCAGAGATCCACATGAGTATGAAGATGGTTTTTGTTTTGTTCTCTGTTCTGTCTCTAGTAACTTCACATCCTATTTACTCTTTTAATGTGGAAAGTCTATATTAGTGGTTCCTTTTTATGTGCTGTGGCTGATACTGAGAAGAGTGAGAAATTGCATGAAAGACATTGCCATAGGTCAGTTCAGCCTTGGACTCACTTGGATATATGACAAGGGACTTAGAGCTCAGATACCATAATGATGGGCACAGGTTGAAATCTAGATTGAAACCGTGCAGATATAAAAGGAAGAGACAATTAAGTAAAGATTACGGGTGGAAAGGGACAGCTACATTTTTGTACTTTTCAGTGATGATAGATAGAAAGTGGCATGGGTTATTCCCAGGCACATGGTGAACAACTGATGCCTGAAGCCCATGCAGTAGCTCTGCTAGCCCTACCCCACTGTATTCCTTCTGCTCTGCCACTGCTGGGCATCCCCTGGGCATTGTCTGCCATTTGTGGAGTAGTTTTCTATGACACAGTCAGAAAATTCTGCCAAGGCTCTAACTCCACAAACACTTCAGCAGAGCCCCAAGACAGCTTTTATAATTAGATTTCCAACAATAAAAGGGTGAGGGTGGAAATCTACACAAACTACTTGCTCCAGACTTTTAATCAAAGTACAACACATCAAGTTAAATGAAGATAACTAGATTCAGTATTTGGGCTAGAAAGTTCCTCATTCATCTGAGAAAGCATGCTGTGGACAAATCTATTCATTCTCAGAATGAAAATATGCAGAAGACAGTTTGGTGAAAGATGCTTTGAAAAGGGTTTTGGACTGCTTTGGGCTGGGAGGAATTGGAGGAATTCTGTTATTTAGACATCTAAGGGCAAGTTTCATTTTGGAGAAGTCATCTGGTTTTATTTTGAACCCGGACTTCCTTAGCCTAATAGCTGTAATACATCCCATTTGCTGTAATGACATTCAACAGATTGAGATAGTCTAAAAGTCAAGATGACTACATCTTGACTGTGAATGTTTGACTTTCAAGTACACGTTAAAAACTCTTATTCTGTGAATTTACAGATCAGTAGCTGACACCTTTTCTACTTTTTCTTGCTTTAAGCTGAGCATCTTAATTTTATATTCATTCTATAGCTGGGTAAATTCTAGACTACTGAAAAGCATCAGACATTATCAAAGACTTCAGTGCAAACAGATTAGCTTCTGAAAATCTGCCTTTAAGCATCTCCACCAGTCTCCATCTACGTGGGACTCCATGTCAAAGAGGTAAATTCCTTTTGCATAGGAAGAGATTAGCCGTAAATGATCAAGTACGTAAAAAAGGAGAGAGCACAGACCTTTAAAGAATACCCAGAGAAGATGTTAAGCCTTGATATGAAAGAGGAAATTTTCTCTGCCTGAGAGCTTTACGACCAACATTCTTTTATTTGGAGAAAGCCATCAGAAAGTTTATTCAGTAATAGAAGAAATTCTGTACTGTATTCTCACACAAATATTTCTTATGCCTGTTTGTCATTTTGCCATTCATTATTCTTGCCATTTCTTTAATTTCCACTAAAATTTTCTTTTAAAGAAATCTGTCTTCTTTAGATCAGTGCCTTTAGTACAGTTCATTCAATGCTGTTCAGATTTTCCTGTAGTCAGCCTGTAGTAATGTAGATAATCCAAGGCAGTCATTTTGTGATGACAGGGAAGTTGCAATGATCAAGAAGAGACCGGAGCTGGCATTAGCAAGAGGGTCAAAGATTAGAAACTCATTAACGAATGGTTATGAAGCTTCTCTTGAATGTGACATTCAAGCCCCAAATTGTGATATTTATTATCCTTATTTGATGTTGGAGAACAATCAATAACATTTGCTTATTGGTTATCTACCAAGATTGAGAAGTTTCCATTCATAAAGGATAATGAATCACACACCGAATAAGTCCCTCTCCCCTATGAGTATAATTAAATATTGCATTAGCTGATCAATAATAACTAGATTTAGAGGAGGTATGGGACACTATGCCATTAGCCTGATGACAGGAGGAGCTTAGTTTGTTGTTTTTGTGGGGTTTTTTAAATTTGTCTTTGAGAAAAGATAGAAAGATAGTCAAGATTTTCTAAAACATAAATCTGCATACTTTTTTAAAGAACGTTTTTAAGCAGGGAATTGAGTCATTCCTCAGCATCAAACTGACTTAAACAACCACTTTTTAACAAGAACTAAATGTCAACTCTTATTTTGAAATCCTTGTTCTACCTGACCATGAATTGCAAAAAAAAAAAAAAAAAAAAGGAAAAAATGACATTTCTAGTAAGAACAAAAATTAAATTTCACTTTGTGCTCTCAGGAGGGACCCCTTCAGCACAGAGAGGAATTGCACGTGCTATGAGCGCTGACAGCAATATTAAAGCTCATGCTCTGCACACCCCAGTGAGGACATCTCAGTCCAGGGCATTTTTGCACCCAGAGGGGTGGAAATGGGGACTCACTTTGCCTGGCAAAAATTGCCCACATGGACCTGCTCCACCCTGTGCCTTTTTGAATTAGGAATTCCTTTGCTTTCCTGTATAGACAGGGTCATAAGCCATTTTGATGACCAAATTAATTAGCAAATCATCACCATTACATCAGTAAAACACTAATCACTGCTGAAGTATTAAAAATAAGCTTGAAAGTTTATTAAGTTAATTTCCTATTTTAAAGTAATTGTTTTTTAAATCTCTGGTGTCTATTTTCACTCTCTTTGCACCTGGGCCACGGTGCTTTATAACTTCCTCTGCCAGATAAAGATAGGGTGGAAAACAAACCCCAAAATCACTTCCTGCAAACTGCCTCAGGCTATTGCTGATGATATAGCCTGGTAAGATGACCAAAAATTTTCTTAACTGAGGACTATACCTCACTCAATAAAATAAACAGGAGATGAATTTAGCTAGCAGAGAATAGTAAGTTGCTGGAGGCAGAGTTATAAATCTTTTTTTTTTTCCTATTTTTTTTTTTTAACTTCAGATTTGATTTAGAGTCTTGTAAAAGTCTTTTGCTTTTACAAATACAAGTACACTCCCATACTGAAAATAGAAAAGCCATTTAGTGCACTGCCTTGCTCAGCTACAAATATTCATCAAAAGCATCATCTACCTCTCTTCACTTTCTCTTGCTTCTTATAGTCTACTGATAGACAAATGGTGCGTCCCTCCCCTCAAGTCTTATCTGCCTCTTCTGTACACTATAGGTAAAAGATAAGATTTAGTATCACAGTTGCATAATAATTTAATAAGCAGACCTTAGAGGACAAGAAAGAAGAAGAAAGAGACATGCTAAAATATTGCTCAGAAAGAGAATCTGATGGATCTACTTTTAAAAAAAAATAAATTAGCCTGGGAGCTCTGAGGAGAAATATGGACTGAAGACAATAGAGCTTCTCAATACTACCTAAGCAGGTTGCCCAAACAGCTGATGATTCCCCTAAATAGGAGTCTTTAAATTCACCTTAAATTCACATAATTAAGGGAATTATTTTTGGAACCCACAGACTCCTCAGCCTATATCACTTTCTTCAAAGTGAACCTTACCATTCAAAGTTTACCCAGTGTTGTGGATTAAAGTGGGCCATGAATCTCTAGAACCATCCTGATGTCATACCGAACAAGTCAGCATTGGAAGTGGAACCCATCTCTGATGGAAACTCTTGCTTAAATATACGGAAATTAAAGCTTTCTGTGCTTATCTCCACTGTAAATGGCTTTTTTGAGCAAGAACATGACCACTAAGGTGTTGGTCTTCAGACACATCTAAACCAGCATGATCTCTACAATCACAGAAGCAGGTCCATATGTTGGTGACACTGACTGAAGCAGAGCATTTGCAATGTATTTTTGCCTCTATAATATGCTAAAAAGCTGCAACTCTTGGTGATGGCCATTACTGTAACCTACAACATGCATGCAGCATTAACCAGACTGTTGAATCTCCAAGCCTATAAACCATATCTAAACAAGGCTTTCCAGTCACCAGGTATTCTCTTCATCTTCCTCTGGTTTTGCTTGAAATATGCACCTTTATTTGCTCCTGCAGCCTCCTTTCATCCTCACAGACATTCTAGGCACTGCATTGCAGCAGGTAAAAGAGGGATCGCTTGAAAACGTAGATATATGATAGTATTGATAGGCACTTCAGATTTGACATACCAACACAGTGCAAGAGTTGTTTTCCCCACCCAGGATCTTAGCTGGCTGCTGGAGGACAGGACAGCACTGCCTACACTTTTTTGCTTCTGTCTCACTTCAGCCACAACCTCAAGGTCTGGTGCCTGTTGTAGAAAGTACTTTATGCTGGTTTTGTGGCTTCTCATTGATTAAACAGTAGATGCCCAAATACTCATTTTTAACCCTGAAGTCTCATTTGTGATTTATATTTCACACTCTCAAGACACAACCTGCCTCTCTCTACCTGTGGTCCTCAAGTACTGCAGAAGAAAAAGTTTTGTTTTGAAACACAGACAAAGTTTTACTTAACATGATATTATCAGCATGAGCAATACTGTGTAAAACACAACATAATTAATCACCAGTATTAGCTAAAGATAAGGCTGAACTGCAGACTACCAGACTGAACTAAGCTGAGGTCCAAGGGCTTTTAGGTCTGATTACAGTTCAGGCTTTATTAGAAAGTAAAAAAAATAATAAAAACCCAAATCACACTTTGGGCTTCAAAAGCACAGGCCGTGCCTGCTTAGAGCTCCAGGGTTTCAGAAACGACACTTGTGCAGATTATTTTCTTCTACACAATATGATAAAATTAATATTTTTTTCACCCACAGGCCAAAAAAACCCCCATCCATTTAAAAATAAACACTGTTTATTGTTATTTAAAAGCAATATATATATAAACACTCTGCGTAAAATGAGGTTTATGGTCAGTCCTTAAAACTTTAAGTATATTCTTCCAATACATAAATGGTTGGGTTTAAGTAATTGAAATCTACATGTACTTTATCTTCCAGGCATAAATTTTCTCCCTCATTCAGAACATGGATGATTTTTGACACACTAATTGATTCCTTATAATTTGCAACTCGTTTTTTATTTGGAAAAAATTAAAGACAGAATTTGTTAGTAAAAATCTTGGCAAAAAATGAAATGAAAATAAAATTAATATAAATCAAATTGAATACATTAAGTGTTCGCTTTGTAAATAAATAGCATTTTTAAATTTACTGGGACTAGAGGAGCAGGTCATAAGTTTTATATTTTTATTATGGTTTTCTTTCAAGATTATTACAGCTCCTTTTTCTAGTCACTTGCTTTCAGGGCATCTTCAGTACGATTGGGTGGGGAAAACAAAGGAATAAGCCTTATCAGTTATTTAAGCTGATATCTTGCACTACCACTGAAGAGATATTTTGATGATACAGTTTTCATTACTAAAATGCTATAGCATAATAAATTAATTCAATGTTGCGCACTTATCTATTAGACACATTACTACAGAAAAATAAAAACGTTAATTATTCATTATCATCTCTCTGATTATTTGTTGTGGCTGATAATTACATTGAATGTATTTTATATCAGTAATAACCTTCTGTCTACATTTACAACATATCATATCTGGGGGGCTTGTCAAGCTTTTTCCCAAAGCCTTTTCTTTATTAAGACACAGACCTCATGAGTACATAACCTTTATGTTGAAGGCTGATTTTCCTCTTTCATATAAAGAACAAATATTATAGATTAATTAATCCAATGTGATTATAATTTAATCACCCTTCCACTGCAGTCACAAGGGATTTTGTTATTATTCAGCGGCTCATTCATATTGTTATGGAGAATAAATGCAGTCATAAAAATATTTGTGTGTCACTTAATTCATACAACCAAACAAAACTCAGTATCAGTAAACAAAACCCACTATTTTTCTTTCATCACAGAAGCTTTGTGATCTCACAGGCTCTTACTTTCCACCTCTTAAGCATTTTTATCTCTGCAAGATCTTTTGTTGTAGATCCTCTATTTCCAAACAATAATTAACTTGATTTTTTTCAAAGAGCCTAACCCAAAATTGAAGTATGGACCCTGTGAACACCTGACCGAATGCTGCTTGCCACAGCCCATGTTTAAAGCAGTGACTTACCCGTTCCACTCATGTCTAGCCTATTGCATTTGATTTTATTGTCAGGGAAAATTACTTACTAATCTAACTTCTCTAACATTTACTTTTATGTTATTTCCTTAAAGTGTAGCCTGGACCATATTCCTATCACCATGGAAATCCTTTTGGATTATTTCTATCACAAATTCTATGAGCTCTTTGAAGGCTGAATCCTCTCAACATTTATTTTAGAAGGACAAGGAAAAAAAAAGAAATTTCTTTTCACAAGACCTTTGAACAAAGTGTAATTTGAAAGTGTGAATGAAACTACTGTTTAATAAAAAATGAACATCTGAGCTACTTGGCCTTGGGACAATGTTGTTTAATTAAATTAATCAATTTTAATTTTTTACTGAACTTTGAGAAACTAAGGTAATAATTCACAAATGCACTAGATGGAAGCAAAAGTTACGAGAGATAAAAATCTGATGTCTCTTCTGTTGCATCTAGGGAGCCATAAGCCTATGTCATAAGCCTCCCCATAAGGGAGTCTTAACAAGTTCACTGTTCAGATATTGCAATGCCACTGTAATTATATGTAAAAAATAAATAAAACTACTGTTTAGAAAGCAAATAGAAAGTATTAAAATAATTATCACCAGCCCAAATTGGTGGATCAATAAAAATTCAGCCAATTCAGAAGGAGGTTAAATGCACAAGAAACACAAAAACATGTCACATTCATAAAATCAATGAAGAAAATCTTGGATCTGTACAAGGCATTGATAGTGGTTTTATGGCTGGTTAATGATCACAATCCAGTACATTTAAAGGAAATAAAAAGTTTTCATTAGACCACATGAATTTTCAAATCTATTTTTCCTTAATTTCAAAACTATAGTTTGCTATCCTGAAGTTCCCACCTACAGTTTTATCTTGCACTGACATGAAAGTCCAGGAAACTGTGGATGTGAGAAATGCATATTTTAAAAAATGTAGTTCTGTTACTTTCTTCAGAAAAAACTTACATGGGAAAGCCGAGGTAAGGTTGGTTATGTTAGGCATTGTTGAATTAGGTAGTTCAACTGGGACAAAGCTGCTGCAGCTCCATGGTCAGGCTCGTTTCTCCTCAAACCACCTTGATCCTGCATGCTACCTCATAGACAAAGCTTTATTTTCCCCTTTTTTTTCTATGGCACTGAAGTTCTTTAAGTCAGTGAAAGGAACTTATAGGCAAAAAAACAACAGATAATAATTTCAATATGGTGGAGTTCCCCAGGTACAAATTGATTTTTGCTCTGGTTTTCTTCTCTGCTAGTGGGATTCAAGTGTGAGCTGTCAAGGAGCTAGGACATGACATGACCATTTAAAACTTGGGTAAAGAACATTGCAATTGGAACAATTGTGGTTTGGGACTTTCCAAGCTCTTCACTGCCTTAATATGGAAGTTACATGGGTGGTCCTCTTTCTGCTGCTTTATCCCAAGCACTGGGATCCGCCAAGAAGCATTTCTCCTATTACATCTGAGGTTTTAGACACACACTGCCAGATTAGATGAGCAGTTTTTGCATAACGAGTTACACAGGTTTCCTGAATACCAAACTATAACTTCAACTAAACTAAGCTGATCTCAGATCATGTACGATATGCAAAAATTATGTTTACAAAAACCTTTTAGACATCATCAGCAATGAGTGACAAACCTAGATGGGAGAGAAGCCAAGTTGGAAAGATCAGAAGATAGCATCAGTGGAAAAGTAAGATTACTATGTTCAAGTATTGTATAGACAAGATTTCCTTTACATGAGTGTATTGCTGAAGACGGAGGTTCACATCTACTGTGAGATCTATATAGTGACATTTCTTTGTGGTATTTTGCAACATAGTTTAGAATACTGGTCTTGAACACTGAGTGCAAAAGCATGTCCTTGAACTAGTACTACAATTGGTGTTTAGAGAATTGCAGTAAGCACCATCCTTCTCATGGTCTTTTATGTGTCTTTTAATGTTTGCTTTTTACATGTCTTTTTAACATGAATAATAATCTCCATTTACCAACTACAGGACTCAGGCTTGGTGTAGTTTCTCACAATGTTCACCAGCTACCTTTTAACACTAATTGTAAAGCCTCATATCATAGGCTTGGCTATCAACTCCAAAACTAATCTCAAATCCCAACAGGTTTGAGAATTCAGCAGCTCAGCATAGCCTATACAATTTGTTCTGTTATTATTTTTGCACACTGGCCATCTGGGCAGAAATCATGTTTATTTATGTAACATGAACAATAAAATAACAACTTCATATTCCACCCGTAATTGTCCTACACAGTTCTGCAAAGAGAGTAAGAAAAATTTCTCCACCTCAGAGACTTCATGTACTAGATATGACAATCTGGTTGGTCGGTTCTTTCAAACTCTTTCTCTAATATCTAATATCTATTTTGTAACACGAACACAAAGTTTCTACACAAAAAAAAAAAAAGTCAAAGACAAATCTGGACACTCAAATTCCCATGCATAATTCTAAGCATTTGTGCAAGTTGGTTTTGGTTGTATTTTTTCCTAAATTATTCCATCTTGAATAGAAATTCAGATGAAGATTGAAAACCACTTTGGTCCAAGCACCAGGAGAAATGGATCTATCTGTGAAATTAAGAGCTGTGAACACACAAGTCAAGGAAAGTACCTTATGTATGGGAAACTGAAAACCACATCTGACACAAACACAACATAACTCTAATATCATCCTTCATGCCTTTCCCTTTCCTTCTGTTCTTCAGCTGCGTCCACTGACACACACGTGTTTAGGATGCAGATTGTACACTCTTTGGGGTAGATTCAATGAAGCTGCATCACAAGCTTTGGTGCTATACTGTGCAAAAAATTAAGAGACTGTTTACTGACAGTAATCAAAGGTTTTTGCTTTAATCCATGCTACAGTGGTACACAAGGCTCCTGGTGCTCTGTGAGGGCACCACAGTGGAGAAATCTGGATTCAGATGCTTTATTTTCTTAATTAGTAACATCATTGCCTGTTCTCCCATCCTAGTGCTGACCCAGCCCAGGATCATTTAATGTCTGCAGCCTGACAAGATCAGAGCTTGGGGAGATATGGCTGTAAGGAAAGTTGTGTGGTTTTGCAAGTATAGTTTCTTTTAAATCAGCAGCATGAGAAATGTTTGCTGGTGAACATGTTCTTACAGTTCTTCCTCTTTCAACATAAAAGGAAAGCTATTGCGATGGTACAAAAATGACTGATAAAAGTGAGGTCCCCACGAACACAAGTGGTGGCCATTGTAATAACAGTGTTTTGCAGTTACAGAGCCTTTCATCTAAGGATTTAAAATTCCTTGCAAAGATTGATTAATTAAGGCTCACGGTGAGAGTTCTGTGAATCATCAAACCACAAGCATTTCACACCTCACTGACTTGCAACTCAGAGAAGCTCTTGATGAACATGAGCTAAGTTCCATGAGACTTGAGGGAACCTAGATCAACTCCAGTGGGTTGGTGCTGAAGTCATTTTTAAGATGTGCAAATTTAAAGGGAAGCCAGGTGAACAATCCAGAGTGCTTTGTTAAGAAGCACAGCGAGTGATCCTTGGGAAAAGCCTCCTCCTAAATACTGAAACTGTTGCACTCTTGAAGCTGGCAAGGTGCTAGCAAAAGCAGTAGTGCAGTCTCATTGAGAAGAATCATTAAATTCTGTTAAAAAGCTTAGTCTTATTTACCTGTACTTATTTGACATCGATGTAAAGTTGAATGTCACTTCTCCTTTTTGCAGCACTTGTAGCCATTGTCCTTGACTCAAAGCAGCATCAGACCAAAATGGGCCTTAGTAATGGGCCAGTCTCTCTCCTGCACTTTGAATGACTTGCACAGCACCTGAGGCCTCCCAGTAGGTCTCCCATTAGCCCATTCCTTCCCACTGGCATCATTCCATCACCTCTCTGCTTGTGCACTTCTCTGGAAGCTATTAATTTCATTTTCAAGAACATTTATAGGACTATAACTACAGACATTTAAAATCCTGATTAGTATTTTCTCCGTTTTAAGCTCTATTGTAAAATATTCCTTGGTCATGTACAGCTTATAAAAAATGTTTTATACATAAGAATGTAGGCGCCTATTTTTTTAGTTAAAAATAATGATTTGGTTAGTCATATTTTACAGTTGCTAATTACCCTACAAATGCCATAACCTGTCTGAATGGTAACTGCTCAGTAAAAGGTTTTGTTTTCTTTAAGAGATGCTAAGTCATGCAGTATAATGCTACAAGTGCCAGGCCAATATATTACAAAATTTAAATATAACATATATGTATCCGCTTATTTCTTTCTTTCTGTTGTTGTTGGCCAAGGAAATCAATTCTATTTGAAAATAAAACCTTTCCTTCCAAACTCTGAGCTTTCTCTACTGTTTATTTGGATATAAATTGAGCATAACTCTGTGGAAACTGTGGTGTGTGAGGACCATCGGGCCTCTTGCTGATTTTCATGACATTACAGTGACCTGATGGAATACCAAAAGAATGATAACTACCTGAAGTCTCTGTAAATACTTTGATTAAGATCTTTTCTGGAAATGTGTTTGGCTCCACATTACTCTACTGCAGAGTTGCAGAGAAATGCAAAAGGTGCTTTTTCAGCCATCGCTTCATCTTCCTTTGTTTTATAAACTCACTAAATGTGCTGAAAACTGTTGATGTTGGTAGCATAGAGCAGATCATGTTATGGCCACTCTACCCTATTGCAGAATTTGGTGTCCACCAGATGAATCCAGCCTACCTGATACCAAGTTAGGTCTCTGGTATCCCTCTGAGCCCAGAAGCAAGATCCTATCCCTCCCTATGCAGCCCCCTCCCTATTAGCAGCTCAGATAATGTTCAGGAGGTAGCCAAAGCCAGCTGGCTGAATCAGTTGCTGTGACTACTCTTCTAGGTGCTATAATGTCAGTACATCAGCTGAATAGAGGAATCCAGTTCAATTATCTTCAGTTAATTGAGGCAATATGTCTTCATGGACAAGGAACTGGACAAAGGGGTCAGTGTTTCACCCTTATTCACAAATGGTCTCCTGGTTGACTTCAGGCAAATCACCACACTCTCCAGTGGTCCAACTTGCCAACATGAAGACAGGAATTGCATCAGCTCCTTGTCTATAATTCACTAAAAGTTATAATTAAAAGCTCTAGACAGTATTAATTATATCAGGAACCCAAGAGGTAGGGAAGTTTAACTGTTATAAAGAGCTTTAGCAAATAATGCATTATGGGTGTGAGCTCTCCTATATTACTCCTGAATTCAGAAAAAAATACTTTAAAAATCGTTTGCATTGAGAAGAGTTGAGCAAGCAGTGATAATAATGAAACATACTGAAGTCATAAATTATTGTGTGAGTCACATACAAGCCATTTTCAAGACATTAAGTAGTATAAAAGCAATAGCACAAGAAAAGAAAGTTGTAAGAACAGAACAAAGAAGAAAAAAACCCCATCAAATCACCTCTTCGGTTCAACACCCTAAATCCATTCTTCCTTTTTAACTGTTGTGGGCTTCCTTCACTTAAAGACACTAGAGAGTACACAGCAATAGGCTGTGTCGCACAAAGCTTATGGATGTCCTGAATTAAGACTTTTGGAAATCAGATGAAGGGCCTGGAAAGGAAGTCTCAGCTCTCTGTAGAAGAGCAGAAATAATTCAAATTTATTTTCGTATAGGACCAGAAGACCAAAATAACATTCATGCTGAAAACTGCCATCAATAATTACAGTTTGATGTGAAGGTGGTTCTCTTCCTGTTAGAATGCAAACCATACCTAAGTTATAAGTTGTCAGATATTTTTAAATAAAGAAAAGACTTTAGATGATTTTAGGGGACTGAGTTCAGACTTTCAACAAAGATGTAGCAGCTTCCTTTCATGATAGCTGAAGCAAAACTATCTTGCAGGATTTTCAAGGCTCTTCTGGGAAGGGGTTTCAATTCAAAAATGAAAGACATCTGCATTGCTTGTCTAGAAGAGCCAGTTAACTATCAAAGAGCAAAATACACTATTTTCACCAATATGCCTGCAGACAGTGGCCATAGCCATGAGGCAGTGCTCACTCAGACAAGCAGGAGCTGAGCAGAGTTGCCTTGACATGCAGAAGGAAGATCTCACAAACACCTTGCCAGTACTGCAGAGTCAGTTCAGCTTTAACATATGCATTGACAAGGGCAACACCATTCTGATGCTAGCAGTTTGGCCAGCTCTCGATCTAGCTGAAGTTAAGTTTATTGTCATTGACTCCAATAGAACCTACTTCAGCCCTTCTTATTTGGTTCCATTTGATATATACAGGCAGGATCCCTCATTAAAGGCTAGGTCTTATAGGTGAAGAAAGGTGGATGATCTCTTACACTTACCTCTGTCATGTAGAAAGACAAACACCTGCATTTACCAAATAGACTAAATTCTCCACTGGTTCAGCACCCATCAGTCTCATGACATTATATCATGGGCCAGTTTGCTCTTGCTCAGTTTAGTCTGCTTTATGGGAAGGAATGTCATTCACCTCATTGTGAACTACTCAGGTCTTCAGTGTTTATGGGAGGCTATTTCAAAGGGAAGACTGTTTTGAAGATGTTCTCAGTTTTATTTTCATACTGGTTTTATTCCCACTGACAGTGCCTTGCAGGAACAATTTGGCACAAGTGATATGAAAAAGTCATCTCCAGTGTCTGTGATTTATGAAAAAGCTGTAAAACAAAAGCATTTTGTCCTGTCCATCTTCTTTCCCAAATTTCAGTGAAAATCAGAAATCAAATTTCCTTTGTTTAAAATTTTCTCCTTTGTTCTATATCTTGTTTGCATGCACTGCCACACTTCTGACTGCCTTTAAGATGAATCTTATCTCCAAACAGACTGTAGAAACAGGTCCAATATTATAAATGTCTTTTAAGACAGCAGGTCATTCTGGGGAACCATAAAACTCTTAAAAGTAGCCCTACCCAGTAAGGTCAGTAAATTTCCAAGGAGGTTGCAAATAGTCTTTATGCCATGAATTCATAACATCCATGAACTCCAGCTCTACTTATCCCCAGCAGACACCAGGAAAGTTGGCTGCTCCAGCATTACGCCCTAATGTTATTCAGAGCCTTTAAAACATCAGAATGTGTCTTAACAAGAGCTCCTCTCCAGCTCAGGTAACAGGTCCTTTAAACTTGTCAAGGAGCAGCTGCATTTGTATTATTCACACCACTGTAAGAGTCATTGGCAAACATGGAGGAAAGAGGATATTTTGTATTATTGAGGTAGAAGACAAAGGGATTGTTGATCATAGTAAGAAAATCATGCATGTATGAATGATTACTTTGTCTATATTTCCTCTTAGGCAATAGCTGATGCAGAGACAATCAGATATTTGCAAGATACAAGGCAGATATTCAATTTAATTAAAATAAATATTCCCAAAAAGATATCAAAAGCCAAGTAAGGTCCCCATTCAGATAGATAACTGTATTCCTTTGTTAATAAGGTCCATGATTTAGAGCCTCAGAAGAGGGAATTAACTTCTTATCACAGGATAATTTTTCTCTACTTACTGCTATCAGCTATGAGAAATTCTCTAAGGTGACAGAATTCAGAATTTTGGAAATGAGGTATTTTGGATGTTTGCTGAAAACAAGCCTTATTAAAAATAGTCAGTGGGTGGTGGCTCTAATGATTTAAAGAAGACATTGCCAACACTCTTTTTCTGGATAACGTTGTCCCCAGTTTTCAGCCCTTGGAGCTGTTGTGCTGACAGGGTCTCCTGGCTGGTCCCACCACCTCCTTGGTCCCCAGACCAGGCTGCAAACTGGGAGCACTGTGTTGAAGTTACTTACATAGCTAAGAAGTTATTTATTAAGTAAATGATAAGAAGACACCCTTTGAGCTGTGAGATTGGACAGAAATATTCTGGCAGAGACTAGTGCTAACTTTGTACTATTAAATACAGCCACTGGAAATAGCTATGAATAAGTATTTCCTCAGCACAGATTCCATTTTCCTGAGGAGAAAAACACAACAAAAAACCCAGTTCTGTGGGATCAAACCCATGGCTGGTGCAAGTCAAGATAGTCCCTGGGCTGCAAATGGAGTTTACATGCCATTTACACCAGATGGGAACCTGACTTTACAAAGCAATGGCTGGAGGCTAAATGATATTCTTGAAAGTTGCAAAACCTTGGATTATGAAATCTCTCTCAATATATTTCCATTTCAACTCCTTCCAGTATCGTTTGTTCATAGCAGTCTGAATGCAGAAGAAACATCTATTTCATTATCTCAAATAGCTTATAAATGCTTTTTAAAAATTCCATTATTTGCA
This sequence comes from Actenoides lindsayi, assembly GCA_025331215.1. Lineage (NCBI taxonomy): Eukaryota > Metazoa > Chordata > Aves > Coraciiformes > Alcedinidae > Actenoides > Actenoides lindsayi. The sequence continues at coordinate 46,859 of WTSP01020522.1, forward strand.
CAGTGTAAGGACCCCAATACACCCTAACAACTGTTTGACCTGAATATATTAAAAATATTGTAATGTTTTGTTACATATCCCAAGGTAAAAAAAAATTTAAAAAAAAAATAAAAAAAAAATCAGGCTATGGCTTATTAGTTTTCTCTTCCCTGCTTCTTATAAAGGTTTATTTGACAGAGCATAAGATAGTGGTAAAATCCTAAGGTAAAGGTTAAACTCTGTTTTATTATGTTTACAGGATTTAAAGGGTAAATCAGGAAGTGCTTATTTAACATCAAGTGAAAGTGGTGGATTAGTAACCAGACCGAGACTTAAAAGCATCCTTAATCCTTAAAATCTCCGAGGGTGAAAGGTCACTCTTTAACACCAGGTTGTGTAAAGAATGAAGCAGACAGAAGCTTCTGTTTCATCATTGCCCAGTTAATCCACTGAGGAAATGAGCAGCATTGGTTTTTGCTAGGTAAACTCCTCCTAAAACCAAGGAAACAGAGGAAAGCCTGAACAGGAAATAATTAAAGTAGGTTTATTCCATGAACACAGCAGAAGCAGTGCAGGAGATATTTTAAACTGTTTTAAAAATGACACTTCTGTGACTATTAATTGTCTATCTTGATTACATTTTACTGCTCCTTATTTTCGTTATTCTGTTAATGATTAAATTAATGTTCAGTATTTCATTTGGAAAGAGATGCAGAAGACAAACATTTTCAGAGGCACAGTGGGTCGCCTCCAATAGACACTTCTTAATGTTCTGTGTCTTCTGGTATCTTGTGGACTAGAGAGCACAAATGGTGCTCATAAATGCTCTATCTTTTTTAAACTTATGAGTTCTGGAAGAAATAATGAAAAGCAGCTCTTTTGTTGTGTTACCACAGTGATGAGTGTCAAAGAAATAGGTATGGGGGAATATAGTTTGCAACATTTCTCCTCTTTTACTCTGTAATCTTTACCAAGTGGTAGGAGGCAAGCATCCACTAGCTGTTTCAGCTGAGATTAAAATGGGTTTTGAAGATCCCAGTAGCTGGGATAAAACATAGTTCAACAAAGCTTTTCTCTGCAAATGCAATATAAAGTATAGCATGCTATAGAAAATGTTTAGAGCCAAATAGTTAGTAAATATACCCACTTCTTGTATAGACAAATCTTAACTTTTTTTTTTTTTTTTTTGAACAATCAATATGAAAAGACAAAGCTCTCACATATTTCAGCTACTAGGGAAAAGAGTACTTTCAATACTAGCAGCCTTTCAATATTTATATTGAGCTTGCCTTTATTAAATCACTGGTGAAAAATAAGAGGATTCACCCAGGCTGTAGTTTCATCATATAAAACAGCACAGACATTTATCTTATAAAATTGCAGAAGTGTAGCTCCACGTAGACTGATGAAGCTGAGCTGCATTTGGCATTAGGATCTGATTTTCTAGCCTAAGGTGTTTATGACGCATACGGTTGCTAATAGCTTATGCAGTTCATTTTTTACAGAATCTGTGGTTTAAGCATAATGCTTAGTACTTCTGAAATATTACTTTTCTTTTTTAAAAATTGCAGAGGTTTTGAGGTGAATTATGAAGAGCGCTTAGTTGCACACTTTTGAGATCTGCCTCAAATTTTTCACAGTATTCATACCTACCTTTCCTACCTTTGTGGTTCCATTTTATCAAAACATTTTCCTAATTAAGCAAAAATAAAAGCACTAAACAACATTTTGTAAACTACAATGAATGCTTGCATTCTTTGGAGTTACTTTCCAACAGATATGCACGCTCAGAACATCAACACAGAGCTGAAACAGCTTTTCCAGAATCAGAGGGATCAAATGCAAAAGAAAATATTCTTTAATGCAAATAAAGGGATCCAAAAGCTCATATAGCATTTCTTCTATCTCCTTGGATATTTTTAGCTTGATTTCCTAGAAAGTAAGGTTTATGTGACTTAATCATCTATCTGCCTTCACTCCTTCTTGTAATTTTCAACCCAATGGCCACTTCTGTATGTATTTGACAAATTCACAGCGATCCCGAAGTTTCCAATCAGGTTCCCACAAATTTCATTAGCATAAATCACTCCATGGAGGGCAAAAATGCTTAACTTGGCCAAATCACAGAAAAGTTGAATCAAATGCTTTATAGATTTCACAGTGGAGAGAAAAAAAACCCCTCTGAAACACCTGATTGTGAGGAAAAATTCAAAACAAAGGTGGTAACCATAAATTTATAGGAGAACAAGATTCATTATTTCTGAAGCTTATAAAACTGTCTATTTTGTTTGCTGAGATACTACAACTTCCTGGCCCATCAACACATGCACATATTCAGTAGTAGTACTACACAGTGTAGATGCACAAATCAAAATGATGGCTAAACCAGACTAACTACAGGCATCAAGAACTGTTAGCTGTTTCTAGGTGTCTGCTAATTTTCTAGGTGAGAGATAATGGATGGTTTCAAAGATTCTGTTTCAAAGAGATATTTGGAGAAAACTCTTTATACACTATGAAGTATTTAATAAAAAAAGGTAATTTGGGGAGATAGAATATTACGAATTCTTCTGGATAAAACAGATTGTGGAATGAACAAAAATAATTTCAGGGTAGCTTTTTTTGGCAAAATTACAAGCATTTAGCATGTATGTGCTACCTGATATCCCTAAAAGGCTTTGCAATTGTTTAGAATAAATCCTAGTATTCCTAAGTGCTGAAGACTGATCTTCAAAGCACTGCTATTGTAAGAGTTAGAAAAGGAGGAGCAAAAAACTGCAAGGCAATAATGCCTCCCAATTACAGCGTTTAAATCACAAAACCATCCTTTTGCCTGATCCTACCTACTTTAGCACATTTACAATATGAATTGAAAATGAAGTATAAGACCACTATTTTCAGAAATAATTTAGTTTGTATTCTGTAAGCTTTGAGGCAAACAGCTTGACTCCTTTTGACCTGATTCCTTTTGTTAAAAGAAAAAAAAATAAAAATTGGTCAAGCTACACATTGAATTACAGCAGAACGCAGTGGACAAATAACTAATTCTGCAGAGTCTCCATGCTTTGACAAGCTGAGAATCAAGAAAAATCCAGTACTACCTCCATGCTAGAACACGACCTGTAAAAAAATTGTTTGTCTTATGTTTATAAATTATCCAAAAAGAAGTTGTGAGAAAAATAACTTTACATAGCTTCAGCTGTGGCTTCTCCATTTCTCTTTAAATTACCCTTGTACTCATACCAGAGGATCATGGTATTTTTTTGTAATCTAATGTAGCAAAAGAAGACAACATTAAGTTTCTCAGGTAGCAGACTTTCATATATGATTAATAGTGAAGAGAATTTCACATCAGTTCACAGTTAGGGTTGTTTGTGTTCTACATATTTCAAAAGAAAATCAGTTTAAATTTTCTATAAAAAATACTTTTATGCCATTTTCTACTAATAAATAAGTTCTCTTATTCATAAGTAGTGGTTCAGTACACAATCAAGGCATACACCTGGAAATTATTCACTTATTTTTACATGATTTGTTGTACTATTTATGCAATTCAAACAATAGCTCACCAATATTTTGCATAAATTAATGATCAACATGAATCAAGAAACCAATATATTCTTTTATTGGTTTACGTCAATTAACAATGGAGCAGATCCCCAAAGATCACACCCTGAGACATTTCTACACTGAAATTCAGGAATGTCATAGGCCAAAGCCAGACTACAGTTTAGAAACATATTCAGTAGAACTTTGGGATTCTGAAAGACAAGAGAAGTATCAGAAAAATTAGAAAAGAGGTACGGGTTCTTCAGTTAAACAATCCTTATACTAATATATTGTCTGAGTTCTGTGCTACCACTTATGTGAGAAACAGCTAATTCTGGGAATCCAGAATTAAAAGAATGAGAACATACTTTCCACATCGAATATTTTGTTAAAAGACATAAATGCAGTCTCTAGAAAAGAAGTTCTTGTCACACTTTAAAAAAAGCAAAACAAAATCAAAAATACTTGGAAGGCAAATACAAACAACTGGCAGCTCAGTTACAATAATTATCCAAGGAAGATGTGCTGCCTCTCATTCTCTGTTTTTGAAGATGCAAAGGGAGAAACTAAGCCACAGCCAAATAGTATTACAGCAGAATTAATGCACCCTCAAATACTTTTACCAAATTTAGTAACACCATTCGAAGTAATGCACTCTGGAACCATGCATGCATGCATACATGCACCTAGAGTGGTCAATGGTACATATTCAAACATTCAAATTCCACTCAGAGTGAGAGTCGCACAACAGTTGTCTATGCCAACCACCTATTTCTTCCTACAAACCCACATGGAGCCCTATTAAAATTTATGGAGCTCCATATGGGTGTACATGTCTGCCTAGGTAAATCACTGGCAAGGTTAGAACTATAATTATCATTATTAGGACTGTCTAGTACATTTTATATGCTAGCAAAATCCACCAAGTATGCTGACAGTCATGTGTGGACTTTGCAATGCAATGTGTGGTTTGAAGGACTCATCAGAGTCTGGTCCTTCATTTCTTTCACGGTCAACACTCCCCCTCATTTCTCCAGTATCTCTGAAGCTCAGCTATCTCTGATAAAACACTAGATGCAAATAACGAAAACTGATCTTTTTTTCACCATTGCTTCTAGGCATATAGGAGTGGAGGGACCAAAAATAATAATTTGCTATTACAGGAGAATAGTTACAGAAAAAACACCTTGCTATTAATTTGAATAGAATTGCTGAGAAAAATAAATCTTATGCCCTTCATCAAAAAAAATTATCTCCCACACTGTTCAAACTCTTTAATTTTGGTTGTCTTAATGTATTTTTCATGTAAGTCATAAAGTATGATTTTTATGTTTATTATGGCTTACACACGAAATCATATCCAAAAAGCTTTATAGGTACTAAAGTATGACATCCCTTACTCCGCCACACCCTATAAGTGAGAACAATAATTCACTCATAAAGATTGATAGCTGGCATTTGTCTTGAAGTTGTCCAATGATTGCATGAGAATTAAAATAAAATTATCTTCTCACCAAAGGAGTTAGTTATCCCTGCAGGCCAGGGCTGAGGTGGAGTTATGATGAATCATGCATTGGGAGGATCTCTAGCTTTCAATGAAATTAGTAACTTCCTTGCAAATTAATTTAATTACACCTAACAAAAATCTCTGTTCACAAAACATGCACCTTTGGAGGTCTAAAAATAGTCAATGCACTATTTAATTCAACAGAAATTTCCATATTTTCCTCTTCCCACACATACTTGCACACTGTCTTGAATGGATGGATGGATGGATGGATGGATGGATGGATGGATAAATGTTTCTAGAAGAGCTGTCAGAGAAGTTGTTCCATGACTTCTAAACTGTAAGTTGGTTTCTCAACATGTATGAATTAATACAATGCCTTCAGCTTAAATAGAGCCACACTGAGTCACACTGACACAGGACCTAACCAAGAGTCTAGGCTTCTCCTAATAAAAAGAGTGAATTATAAAATTATAAAAAATTATAAAAAACAATTTGGCTCCAAGCAATGTTTCTTACAGGTAAGATTTATGAGAAAAATAACAATTACTGGAAATTTTAATTCAAAAATTCATTAGCAGTCCACAGTAATCATGGTCCTTTTCGTCTTTATCCAGACAGCATAAAAGCCAAGTCTGCTTAAATGAAAAAAAAAAATCTCCTTTTCTGAACTCTATATCTCCAGCAAGCCTTGGCATCATCTAAAGAGGAAGTTTTGAGCTCAAAAAATTCAGTGCCTGCTTCTGTTTTAAAGCAAGTGTATACCTCCAGTATAACCTCCCCTTTGCTGAACTTCATCCCCAAGATCACAGGGGTTGCACTGTTTCACTGGAAGCAGGTCATAGCTGCTATGACAGTGCCAGCAGATTCTTCCCTGTCTGATACCTCTTGTTTGGATTTAGGCAACATCTTTCCTTTCTCAGCACTTAATGTTGAAACCTTCATCAGCCATGAAGATCTCTTAATTGGGACTTTCTCTGAAGCTTCTTTGTCATGGGCAGATTTGCTCTGAACTTTAGCCAAGTCTCACCTGGCTGGCACCTTTGATTATGTCAAACACAGTGTTATGACAAGGGACTAAGTTCAGTGCTATGTAATGAGTTGTTAAGGATTCAATACCAAGAGATAACTCATTTATTTCGCCATATCTGAATCAGAAAAAAAAAATAACAAACTTGAGGAAGTCTGGTGAGTTTTCATCACTCTGGACAGACAAAGTTACAGATGGATAAACTATAAATACAAACATTGTTAAGCATATTGTGCTTATAAAAATACAACTTTTCTGAAAAAGGCATTATTTCTATGCTGTAATGCATCTGTGATTATCTGGAAAGCATTGAGAAGTACCTGCTCAAAAAATATGGCTTATCTATAATTTAAACTGAAAGATAGTTTCCTTTAGGCAACGCAGATATTGTGACACATGAATGAACAGCTCTGGCTGTGTCTAATAGTTTACCACCAGTACCAGAGCCTTTGCAGCATTTTCACCTTCCTTAAAATAGAAAGGGTTTTCATTTACAATACTCAGAGGAAAACATTCCTAGTTTTGTAAAGGTAGCCTTGCAGTTTTGTGCTAATCATTGTCAGATAAGCTCTTTTTACTTCTTCTCCAGATGGGATGTCACAACATGCAGAGATGAGGAAGGAGAGGCACAGGGCTTGGAGAAGGCAGTGTGGAGTCAGTCTGTGAGCACAAGGCTGAACTGTGAGATATAAGCTGCAAAACCTCAGGAAACCCTTGTCTTGTTCCAGGGCCAACTTTGCCTTAGAAGTAAAACATTCCCCTCACTTTTTTTACAAAGCACCCAAGACATGAAGCACTGGCAGTCCTCAGAGGTGGCACCTAGGCAATTTAACAACATCATCAAACTATGAGAGTTAGAATTTGATTTATAATGATGACTAACCCAATAAAATGGTAAAGCAAGTCAATACGCAAGCTCAGAGACTTCTCCAATTTTTTTTTACCCTCTAGTACTTTGATAATGCAGTCATCATAAAGCATTCCAGGCATATCATGCACAGTGGAAACTATGGAACAACAAAATATGAATCCTTGCAGAGATCAGGTCATTCTTCATTAGAGCTGCATAAACCTATTTACAAGATCAGGGTTTTTTTTTTTGTGGTAACAATGAAAGGAGAGGGAAAAAAAAGCCACAAAAGCCCAACTTCTTGATCACAGCATGTATGAAAACAGTTCCTAGTATGAGGGATATTTTTCCATGGAAGTGGTAAATTTTCAGGTGGAGCAAAAAAACCCCAAGAATTCAAATCCTTGTAAATTGACATTGCTATGCTGATTTATGCCCACTGAGAGTTGTCCCTTCATAATATGTTCCAGGTTGGAATTCTACTATGGAGAAATATGCACATTCTTCTAAAGCCAAGGAAAAATATGTTCATTTAAAAGGATAGTTTCCATGTAGTTCTATTTTTGATCATTTTAGATATTTTCGGTTATGTCCTGCAATCATCCTATTTATGGGATCAAAAAGAAGTAACCCAGATATGGGAATAAAGTTAGTAAAGTCATTGGTCCAGACAGGACTCAGGCTGCTAAGTACATGATGATTGATATTGGACACATTTCTTTCTTGGCAGGGAGTTTTGGCTTTCAGCTACATCGTGCTGACATCAGGCACATTAAAAGTGAACCCAAATATCTGCTGAAATTCACAGAGATGTTGAAACATTTTCAACTCCGAAGCCAAAGATGTGTCAGCTGAGAAAGCTGAAGTCTACCTTCAACTTCTTTCATTCTAATTTGGGGAAGAAACGCTCAGCAAACTTGTCAAGTCTAAGCAAGCTCTTTTACAATCCACTTCTCTATTTTCTTGTGGCAGGAGTCCACTGGCAACAATCTTCATAAAAGCGGCAGAAAGGTCAGCTGTTGTATGCATTTGCCAGCCCTGGATACAGTCCCAATACACAAAAGAGGGTTCGGAACCCTAATCTATATTTCACTTTCTGTATTGGGCAAAGAAAAGTTTTAGGACCATCTTTTGCTGAGGTAAGTGATTTCCAGAGAGAGAGTCTACTTGCTCAAGAGATGTATTATAGAACAGAAGCATACTTAATATCTTTAGACAATCTCTCCTCTCTTGCAGGGCTCTGCAACTTCCTATTCTCACTTCAGTTAATAAATTTCCTGCTTTCAAGTTTCCCTTCTAGTGCCACTGTATTCAAGTGCTGATCAGCCCCATCAATTGTCCACTGTGTCACAAGTTGTTTCAGGAGCCCCAATTGAGAAAACATGGTAAATACCTGGAAGCTTTAAGACTAAGAATCCTCAAGTCTCAATGTGCGTGCTGCTTAACCAAAAACTGCATTCAAGTCCTAACTGGTTGCTCAGTTTGGTGTCTATGGTAACACAGATTGCTTGGTTTAATTATTTTACTCATTGGTGTGCAAGTTGCATGCAAGAGTTCTGCTGTCTTCCATAACTTCACATGCTACCAGGGTTTCAATAATTTGCTATTTCTATACATTTTGGAAAAAATTGACCTATAGAGCCTTTTAAGACACTATTGTTCAAAGATCCAACAAAATAATTCCTTTACCCTTAATGGACAGTTTCATAGATGCAGAAATGGTAAAAAAGTAAACTGCTTTCCCCTGACAATATCTTTTTAGAGGAGAACAACATTGGTATGGTTTTCATGTAGGTACTTTGTATTTTTATTATTGATTTTTCTTAACTTAATTAATCAGTTATACATTTATTGGCTTCACCTGTTTGCATTTTAATGTTATAATGAATCATTTGTTCAATAATTTGTTTGTTGGTTTTTTTTCTTTTTACCACACCATGGTTTATATTTTAAATAGTAATTAAAGCAGGTTGAAAAAACAGTTACAGAACAAGTTCTAAATTATGAACATGCTGATTCAATTAAATTTTCAGATAAAAAAATATTTTGGAGGAGAACCACATTACAAACTTTTTTCCCTCTGTATGGATGGGGTTTCAGATGTTCTGTCAAAGCTCCCAGGCAGACACAGACAATAATATGACATCGCAGCCATGTCTGGGCCAGGCTACAGTAACTCCTGGTGGGTATTCATTAAGCTACCTCAGGGGCAAGACCCAGGTCTGCAGCAAGGGCTCACCGATGTGTCCTTACAAAATGTTTCCTGTGCTATATGCAGTTGCACTGAGCTCCCAATTCCAATTTAGCATAAATTGTGCATGTAGATGTATCTCTTCTGGAAATAAAATACCACCAGATACAATTACTATTTGAGATAGATATATGAATAAAATTTCAAAAATAATATCTTTCTTGCTACTATTTAAATCTTTCACTGTTTATACTCTTATTGGTTTTTTGTAGTTTTGTTTTTTGTTTGTTTGTTTGTGCTTTGTTTTGTTTGGTTAGGTTTGGTTTGGGGTTTTGTTGTTGTTTTTAAACCATCTCCATCAGAGAAGACACAAATCTAAAAAAGAAAATGTGCAAGGAAAATTCTGAGAATATAGTACAATTTAAAGACATTTTGTGTTACTCTTTTACACAAAGAACCTTATACTGTACAAGGAGCAGGAATATCCTACACACCCTCACAGGGGTGCTAGCCCTCATTTAGAAGCTATTCAAACAGTAAAACGCAATTATTTGAAAAAGCAATTTAAAGGTTCCCCTCTAAGAATCTCATCCACAGATACTGGTAAGAGACAATATGTACGAGTACATATACTGAGATAAGAGACAGTTTTGCTCATGCTGTGAGAAGGCAAAGCTGAAAATGAGAAGTATTTTGTGTAACAGCAGCACGAGAATGTTATTATTGTTCATGTACTTTATATCCTTTTTAAAAATCATCAGAAGTAAGTTTTTGCTGCTTTTCTGAAAACCAATTTACACCAGGAAAACAAATAATATTGACCTTATCGTCAGAAAATGAACAGATATAAACACGTTTCAGCTGACTCCTTTAACAAGTGGAAATGTTTCGAGCTACATGAAGAATACAGATACGAATTAATATGAATTAAGACGTGTTCTAAGAACAATGGGAAAAGAGGCACTGAAAGATAAGACATTGTTTAATGCATTGTGTAATCTGATAGTTTGTGTCATGTGATCTAGAAGCTGGATTTTGCAAGGTTAAGATAGCAGTATAAAAAAGCAGAACAAAAATGAGTATTATAAATAGTCTCTAATGATGACACCTACAAAGAATATCTAGAAGTAACTTATGAGGAAGGCACTCTTAGCAGCTCACCTTCATTACTGAAATCTGAGATGAAGCTCTAAGGTAAATGTCTTCCAGTAGCAATGAATTTCTGAAGCATACATCTGCACCTTGTGCAGACACAGAATAGAAAGAAAACAGAATGCTGGAAACTCAGAAGTCCATTTTGCTGAAAATTATGAGGTTTCCTAAAGCCAGCTAGAATAGTTTAGAAAATATGAAGACTTATCTGGTAGAAAATAGGTCTTGCACACATAACTCAATATCAGTTAGCCCAAATGAGTTTTGGACATTTGCATAACTCAGAATTTAAATCCAGACTTTTCCCTGTGCGCAACAGATATTGAGGCAAACACAGTTATGACTCATCTTAACCAACTGGATACCAGTTATTTCATAGTGGGAATGAGTGGCAAATAAATACCTTTTGAGCAAAAAATTGTTTTTTAGACCTTAGAAGTTTTCTGCAGAAAAGTTCAGTTACAATAAACTGACATTTTCCAGCAAAAGACAAGGAAATCTACTGCCTGGCCTGCAGCCCAATCATTTCATATGAAAAAGTTACCAACAGCAGAGTGAGTAAATGTTAATGCTTAGCCTCAGGTCTTGATCAGCTCAGACTTGAATATGAGATGACAATTTGTCCTAGAAAGTGAAACATTTCTGAAGTTATATGAGTCATTCTGCACACCTATCAGCCTCAAACACAGAATTAACTAACACAAGATTTTCAGAGTTGATTTCCTCACATTATCATTTTTTGTGTTTACATTTCATTCTTTTCCCTGTCTCTTTCATGACCATCATTTAGGATACAGCCTTTCAGAATTAAAAATGGAACTTTTTTATTAGAAAACACAAGCATGCTTTGTGTCGGCTGCCCTTCTGTAGAACAAAGAAATAATAGCAATAATATTGATATGAGTTAGATTTATCCATTATCTACTTATAAGTCACGTGGCTATTAGTTCTGATATGTATTAGTTCTGATATGTCAGGCTGTCCCTTAAATAAAATACAGTAAACAGATTAAAAAAAAAGACCCCACATAATTTACTGAAGTCAACTGCCAAGCTAAGTCCTTTATAGCCAACAACTGAGCTTTATCAGCCTTCCTCATCATTAATCTTATTGTCCATACCAAGAAATAATAAATTGTAGGAAAGCAAGTTTAAAGCTAGTTAAGATGTTTTCAGTGAAGAAAAAAGGGGTTTAAAAGAGCAGATTGGCTTAGTGCGGGATGTGGAGGGGAGGAGAATTAGCCTTCAATTCCTGCCAGCCCTTGGAGTCAGAGCTCCAGGAGAGGAGGGGTGAGGGATCCTGCCACAAAACAACAGCTCCTAGCTGCATCCCTCCCCAGCTCCCTCCATCCTGGCACTCCTCAAGCTCCTGAGACTTACAGTAGGAAGAAGCCCAATCTCATTGCTCTGTCTCCCCATGACTCGTTTAACTGTCTCCTATCCAAACATCTGCCTACTTTGTAGATACACAAAGCTGATCTTCAGAAAAGCTGATTTTTTGCCTCAGAGCAAATTTTTTGCCTCTCTGTCCTGAATAGTGGCTACACTGAAATACAAAAGTGAGCTAAAAGGAAGGTAGTATTCATATTTATCTACACACATATGACACATCCTTTCAGGCAGCCTACACGTAGTAAATGTCTATATTGGGCCACAGTTGGTTCTTGCAGTATTTTTATACCTACTAATTGATATTGGTCAAAGGTTAGATCGTTACATTGGCTTAAAAAACATGTAGGATTGATTGAAAATATATACCCAAGCAGAAAATTTCTTTATGAAATAAATAGTGCACCAGTATCATCAGGCATCATTTCAACAAAAAAGTAGTAATTATGTCTAGAACTTCCCATCTAACTTATTTTTCACAGAATTCTTCCTACTTAGTTCCTTTAGTCTAAGAGGATTGAAGGGAAAGGTGAAGCAGCAGAGGAATCGGAATAGCAAGACACACACCTATACAAAATTTAACAATTTCTTCTTACCAACTCATCATCTCCTTGAGATTCTGAAAACCTGACTATTGTAGTGATGGCTTTATGGAGGAAGAGGCCCAGAAAAGAATAAACTGAAATGTAAACTCTCTTGCAGCACATAGATTTTTGCCACTATTGTCTCACGTGTCCTATGGCCACAGATTCTCTCTTATCCGGATTAGGGGCTGCAGGAGAAAGAAATGTCTTATCTTTGCTCTTTTGTTTCTGCTGAACCATTTCACATTTCCCTCCTGTTCCCTCTCCTGCCATTCCCAGAGGGCAACCATGGACCAGATGTGAATAAAGCAAGTCACAAATATGAGCATAAATACTTCACTACGGAAATGTAATTTCTTAAGCCACATATAACAAAATGCTGTACATGTCAGACTGCTCATTCACACTCCAGCTTGCAACTAATCAGCACTAATTAGAGTGATCAGATTCACACTTCGGTGAGCTTTCCCAGATTTGTACTGCAGAGGACTTGGATTTCAGCAGTCGTAGGAGAAGTATGTGTATGCTCATAAGCAGGGAATAGCTGGCCATATGGGGCTCTTAGGAGAAAGAGCGCTGAAAGTGTAAGGCAAACTTCAAAAAAAGAACAAATTGATTCCTGATGCCATCTTTTCCTCTTAAACTAGTGAAGGATCCAGAAAATAAAGCAGTGCCACTCTTCATCACTTTCACATGATAAGTGGAACAACAACATGACATTACCTGATGTTACCATATATTCTATGTAAAAATTATTTGGTTTTGATAAATCTCTTGTAAGGCTTTGATCTTCAGGTCTCATGAGTCATATTACAGAGGAATTTACTGTATTTAATTTAGAAATCACTTGAAAAGGTCTATCACATTCGTTTCTCTCTGCACCCCTGTGAAGGAAATTTCTAAACGAAGGAAGTAGAAACCAGTGAACTCTGTGTAGGATTTAATGGTATGTAATTATTTGTTCAATATTAAAATAAAAAAAAATCAAAGTAGAAAGAAACTGTTTAAATTGCATTGCTTTAAGCAGCTATCAGATACAAAAGATAGATAATTAGAGTTTTTAAAGGTTTTGGTTTTGAGCGAAGCATTGACTGAGGAAATTGTTGGAAACAATTGATGGCCCAGAAGCTTGTAGACTTCAGTAACCTTCACATGTGGTTTTCTTTGCTTTAGAAATCAACTGGCAGGCTTAGTCTGACATGACTCTCTTTCACCTCTACTCCAATTACTTATTCATCTAATCTATCCTGTAATAACCTAAAAATTGGGCATTTCATCTAAATACCTTTTGTAGGTAACAGAAAAAAATGGTGTTGAAAGACAACTGATCACCACTCATTTGTTGTCTCTGGTAGCTGAGCTAAAGAAAACTGACTTATGCAGGATGGTCATATTTTTGTCAGTCAGCTAAATGAGATGAGTCTCAAGTTTTCTGTCTTCCTTTAAAAAAAAAAATGTGCACAACTAATTCAGAAGACTTCAGTGACGCAGATACTGCATATAAATTCAGGCAAATTCTCTGAAAGGAAAACTAGTAATGTTGCCCACCAAGTACTACCTGTCAACTACCCATAATTTTAATATATTAAATACTGGAGCTGGCTGAAGACTAAAGTTCGTGAAGAATCTCTGCACTTGGGGAGAAGGAGGAATGTTGTACTTTTCTAGGAAGTGAAGGCAAGACTTCAGGATTCTCTGTTTTCAAAATACTCTTTCAGTTTGTTTCCAAGTTATGAATGTAAATGCGAAAAGAATATTTGCTTTCATTATCAAAACTTTCCTTTGGAAAACTTTGATAAAATGTCATCATTACATCAGTGTTTCATTCAATAAAGTAGGTGCTGCAAAAAGGGGAGCACACTGGAAATTATTCATCTTCCTCTGAAATGCAGGTGAAACACCCACGTACCATAGAGGTGTGCAGCATTCCTGTACTCAACTAGAAATATCCCAGACCTGTATATGGATCCTGTAACACATCGTATCTAAACAAATACCAGTTAGCTTCCACCATCTACCCAATATGCTTCGGGTGATCCTTACATCTTTACTGAGCCATGATAACTATAAAATTTCCAATCTTTCTTCAAAAAGTTCAGGAGATATTACTGAACGTGTGAACTGCTTATTGCACTTACGTAAATCTCCACAAGTGTTAATGGAGCTCTCAGCTGTACTTAAGCAGAGGCAAATCTATCAAACATTTGCAGTCAGATGTACAAGTTACACCATCAGAGCTGTTTAATCATCACCACTGACCATTTACATTCTTCTATATGCTGTTATGGAAAGGAAGATGACATACTACATTTTTCATTTTGAGAGTGTGAATTTGATATTTCTTCTGCTTTGAGGTGGGAAAAAAACCAAACCGACCCAGAATAAATGTCAAATTTCAGAAGTTACATCATATGAACATAGCTCTCTTAGCTTAAGCAGAGCTTTCTTTTCAGACTAATGATCAAATACCAAAGTGAAAGCAGCCATTTTAATAAAGGGAGCAGTTCTGTTGCAGAACATTTAGCCATGGTGAAATGCTCATTTTCAACATTTCTCTTTTAATTTAGAACCTGAAGTCACAGATGAATTTAACCTTCAGCAAATTAGCAACTTCCAATGGGAAAACAGCCTGCATGAAATGAAGAAGCTTTTTAGAACTGACCAAACGGATCATCATTGCCATGGACACAAGTTATTAAATTCCCAAGGAATACTGTCAATGACCTAATGGAATTGCTAAGGATTTACAGGAGATCAGGAGTGGGACACAATGAGACGTGATGAGAACAGGACACATCCCTCCTATGCACACTTGAGCCCCAGGGGGAGCTGAGAGTAGACAGTCCCAGGCGAAAGCAAAAGAAATCCAGTGAATAACTTCAAGGTTGCCAGGAGACTATCCAGATACGCTGGCTATTTGGCAGTTCATTAACAAATGGAGGTTAATTAGAAAAAGCAGGTGTTTTTTCCACATTGAAGCCACCCTGTAGATACTATGCTGGCCCAAACCCAAGGGAACATTTGCTCTTCAAGACAGATACAATCCAGACCATCCTAAAAGCATTCCCTATACACATAGCCCCTGCACAGGTCCCACCAGCCTGATGAGTCACCTCCTCAAAACCTAAAGGATCACCTCTGCAGTCCTCAGAAACATCTCCTTCATCATACCCTCTCTGTCCAGAGTCAGGGGTCACAGCAGTACCAGCAGCCATGGACCATCAGAGAGGAAAAGACACAAATCATAAACACCAGTCTAGTAGCTTATGCCACCTCCCAAAGAAATCCTTGCCTCATATACAGGTCAGTACCGTGTTAGACCCATCAATCCATTGGTCAGCTTGACAGCTGCCTTAGTATCCTCAAGCTGGTCACATAGTTATTTTTTAAAGTTATATGAGCAAATTTCTAAAAGTAAGGGGACCTCTTTTCATTTACTTAGATCTTTCATCATCAGAGGTATCAGGACTCCCTCCTGGATCATCATAACTCATCTCTGACAGCCCCTGGCAGAGACCCAGCCTCATCTGAATTAGCCACTAATAAAGCATCATCTACTCTCACCTTCTCCAGCTCTGCTATATCAAACTAAACATGGTAATGATCCCCTGCTAATTATATCTGCCAATGACCCCTGGAGGTATAAGCTAATGATATCTACTAATGAACTTCAATTGAACTGCACCTTCTGCTTATTAAAGGCCAAAGTCCACTAACTTTACTGCCCTTAGGTAGAGCCTCAGTCTATCTGCTCTCCCAGGTATTAGCAGAGCAACCTGCAGAAAAACAGTTTACCTAAGGAGGTAGCAGACATGGCACCTATAGGTTAACCAGAGGGTTAGCTTTTCCCACCTGTGGTCCTTTCAAGAGGCACCTTCCCCCAAATGGAAAAGACGATCCTTGATTAACCCAAGACCATGAGACGTCTCAGTGGAGTCTGTACTGTATCACAGATACATGTCACATGAGACATACTGAGATATCCCCCTTTGCATCAACTTGGATTCTCCAACTGAGGATAATCCCTCATCAAAAAAAGCATGTTATTTTCTAATCATGAGTAATGAATCCCTGAGTCAAAACACAGAGAGAAGGAAACACAGCACCTATAAGATGATGCAAATTTTTTCCGATGGAGCAGGTTTTTTAGCATTTATTATGATAAAGAGAACCCTTACCAGTCATGGTGATTGAATTTTTTAACCATTAGAAAGAGAATTTACAGAAAGAGATTGAAAACAAGTGGAAAGTTGGGGAAAAGCTAATATATTACAGTCAAATGGGAAAACTATGCAAAAGCTGTAATGCTGCCATGATAAAGTGGGTTCCTTCCCAATCCAGGTGGGTTTCAGGGTACATCTTGGTAAATATCTTATCTTTTGGCCCCTGAGTCATTAAGTGTCTAGTAGATTTAACCTGTGCCTGTTCTTGGAGCAGGGCAGGGTACCTGGGAGGCTATTACCTCTGAAACCATAGCAGCTAAATTCAGCAGAGTCCATCAGGCAGAGACCTGAGCTGATGCCATCCACAGTGTGGTTGTTGCAGTAAACTAAAACCTATAACAATTGGTTAATACCTCAGGAGATGTGAACACACCACCATTCCCTGTGCCTACTTTTGGCAGCATCAGCCTCCAGGGTTTTGAGTGCCCAAGGGGACAGACATCCTGGAGCAGAAGTCACTTAAAATGTCTGTTAAATTAACAAGAGAGTAAGTTTGATTCCCTCTGGACAAGGTACCCCCACTTGTACTTTGCTAATGATCAGGTGTGCAAGGAAGAGTTTTATTCCCACTTGCTATTTAATTGAATGAAATCCACAACATCCACAACACTTGGAGTTTTTTCTTGCACACAGCTTCTGTGTTCTGCCATTTTCACTGAATTTACCTTGTGCTTTTCTGATACTGATAACTTAGGTGACCTAGACTTCTCCATATCTTAGCTGTATAAATGAGAAAATGAGAATATAGGGGGCTCTACTCTCCAAAGACAGACATGGCTGGCCAACCACATATGTAAGATATTAATATAGAACAAGCAACAGCATTTATTTCAAAATGTATAAGCACACAAGAGCGCTGAGCGGGGAAAGAAACCCAGAAAGCCCAGAAAATGCATATTTACTGTGCTTCCCTACCATAAACATTCCAGCGGTCCTGCTCTGGGATCCTTGCACCATTATACAGATAATATTACTTGATTACCCATGCACCACCACAGCTTCAGCCTCCCAAGAACTGAAATCGAGTTTTCTATTCTTAGCTTGTGGTAATTTAAGCTCATTACGGAGGTGCTTGTATTCCATGAGCACAAGAGATAAAGGAAGCAATATAACTTTAATGAACAGATGAAATAGCAGCCACAGCAGGATCTGTAGGCCAAAAAAATGTTGTCTTGATTTTTGTCCCACAGGTCTGAGTAGTTAGTGCTCTCTGTAGGTTTTATGAAGATATTCACATACACACATGCTTAACAGAAGCAAATATGATATACTGTGTAATAAGAACAGGTACATACTACCTTGAAAGGTAGAATCACTCAAAATATGGAAAAGGAAGAAAGGAAGAGTGTTAACCTAGATCCAGGACACATAATGATAAATCATTAAAAATAATACTCAGCTTAAGCTAGGTAGCCATAAAAGTTTTCTTTTTACATAAATAAATGTCTTACATGTCTAATGATTCTCACTTAGACTGGAGAAAATGAATGGATGCAGATGTAATTGTAAGAAACAAAAAGTGGAGGAATAAATGCAAAGCATTCTGGTTCTTTCTGATAAATGTTTGCATGCCCCAGATTATTGACTGGGTGCTGCTTTTCTTCCACTGCTATTCATTAAAACTCTAATCAAATCGTATGGTCAAATCCTGTAGTCCCCTTGGAGGCAGTGGTTGTGTTTGATGAGTGAAGAGTTTAGAAAGAATCCAAGGTAGGCAGAAGCCACAAGTTTGAACGTATGGATTGAAGGAAACCATCGTCTTTTGGCAAGGAAGGCAACTAACGGACCACTTCACAAAAAATATCACCTGGATGACTATTTACCTGCACCCAGGGCTATTCCTTACTTTGTGCATTCCCTCTGCCAGGAGGTAGAGAAAAGCATCTATCTCCAGCAGCGAAAGGTAAGATCTGGAGGTAGCTGTGGAAGAGACCTCCCTTCTTCTTAGCATTAAAATTTGTCCTTCTACCTATTTTGAATTCTTATCTCATAAAATAATCTCACAAAAATGTTCAGAAGCTAGTGTAAATGCTCAGAATCTGATAAACTTTTAAATAAATTTAGAAATTAAATTTGATCCAGTAGTTTCAAAACAGAACAGTTCTTCATTAACTTATTTTTCCCTAATGAAATAATTTTTTCTGTGTTTTTCACATGGTTTTCAATTTTCTTTTGGCACACATTCATCATTCCTTCCAATGAGAAAAGAGCAGAGGAAGGAATAGTGAAGAGAGAAAACATCTGCTTAGGATAAAAGGGAAAAAAACCCCCAGCACTTTGACTATTAAGAGTTTATGATTTCAAAATAAAGGGAATATTATGTTGAAAAAAAATCTGTCTGAAAAGCTTCTGACATTGGAACATAATTAAAATTCAGAAACTGTTTAAACATAAATATTGCCATGGCCCCAAACCTTCTTATAATAACTACCTATACAACATCTCTGAATATCCCTGCACAAAGTCACAGTTAAATTTATCTCAGGGGTGCACTTTCCCCTTTATTTTTGGGAGAGGGACTCCTATATGATTATATATGGACACTAGATTTTTGTAGCAGCTGGTAATTATCACAACACTAATTTGGAGGGCTTTTATTATCAGCCTTATCCAACATTTAAGTTCATGTCTTCAAAGTACACTGGAATTAGTCTAAAAAAATTTTTTTTAATCCAATATATTTCTGGACCAAAACATGCTAAAGGCAATAAAGCATTTCTCTGAAAAGTTTTTTGTTCTTCACTGAAAGGAGAAGAGAAAGAATATTTGATACATGCATTCTCTACAATAACAACAACAAAGTTGGTTCTGACTATTCTGCTGTGTTGGAAACGTTATGATGGGGAGTTTTCTGCCAGCTTTTCTGTTCACCCACATTCCTCATCTGTGCATGGAATTTCATTGGTGTCAATAGAAATGAAGACTTGGGTTCATCAAGCCCTATGTTAACACTTGAAGATGACACCTGAGGCCTTTTCAAAGAAAGTTCATTAACATTTTAGAAATGTGGGGTTTTTTTCTGCCTGACACTGAATATTCAGTTGGGGGTGAGGAATAGAGTGGAAGCACCTGGAAAATGATACCAGAATCCTATTTACAAATATATCACTGTGGCTTTAGCCAGTAAGACTACCTTTATGATCCACAGCACCAGGCATACTTGAGATGAACCTATAAAAACAAAGGTGTGGACAATATTCTTTCATTACCTGTCATCCACTTGGTGCTCTGACATCTGAGAGACACAGGAAACTATTTCCACATAATGCAGGAGATGTAAACTGAGTTGCCTGGCACATGACCTGGAGGTTGCTATGTTTGCCACTGGATAGAGTTTTCCAGAGAGCTGTTGTGCAGCTGTTGCACCACAGAACTCGATCATAAAATATCCCACACACACCTTTCATTTTCACTCTGGAGAAAAGTCAGAGGATGTCACTGAGAACCAGAGTGACCACCATATTACAGTGCTTGGACTTTTTTAACCTCTCAGGAGGACTTTTGTCATACCTACAGCAGAATGATAATCTTGAACACCGTTTAAAAATGCAGCAGTCAAAACCAGTAGCGGTTACAAGGCAGGAATTGAGGGATCAGAGACAGTTGCAGGAACCTACCGTGATCCTTGCGCATGGGTCCGAAAGAAAAATCTTGAACTGATGACTCTTTTTTTTGCAGGTTTTCTGACAAAAGGGCTTTAGTCCAGTCTCAGGTACACTACAAGATCTGATCAATATGATGTACCCTTGTCTTAGAATCTTCAGAGATATTGACCTCAAGGATTACCCTGTGTCCCTGAGCCACAGTCAAACCCTGACTGGACAGTCAATTCAGTCAGACCTCATGAAGTATTCTTCTTTGATTTCTTTCTCCTTGGCTCAGACACCTCATGCTGAGATGACCACAGTGATAAGAATTTGTACTCAGATCACTTGGACTTATGCCTACATCACTGTTTTCTTTTAGTCCACTGAGTACCCAAACTACCTTCCAGGGGTAAGTGGTGGTTTGGCTCCCCATCCTGTTCCCTTTCTTTTCCCATTCCATGTTTGCTTCTGTGAATGGAGAGAAATCCAGATTCAGGCGAGAGCTGAATGCAAGCTCCTTTCCATGGCCTAGCTCATGCTCCTAAGCAAGTCCACTATTGTCTTCTGAGCATTAGTGTATCTGGTACAAATTTCATACCTTCCCTGTAAAGTAACTTCACTTAGGGTAGTCAAGCTGCATTTGCAAGCCATAAGAAAGGTCAGTGACACATATTAAAAAAACTATTTTTGAATGTCTGGCTCCACACTTTTATCTCTTGAAATTCCCTTCATGACTTTCTATGGCTCCAATCAAACTCCCATTGATTTCCTCAGGAACTGGATCAGGCCTTCTGTGGTGCCTGCCAAAACAAAAAAAAAGCAGAATGCAGTCAAATGTATACATCAGGAGAGCTGCAATAAAACCTGTTTAGATGAAAATGTGGTTCTACTCTGAAGACTCTCTGTCAGTGTAGGTTAGTGTCTTTCCTTGTTTGACTCTTAATAATTTCTTTATTATCAGTGCCAAGCTTAATATTTTCAATTTTGGATTATTTTTTCATGAGCTACAGCCCTCTAAAATCAACCTGGGATTAGGAGAGGAAGCACAGTCATGTAGTTAAGACAATAGACTAACATTCACTTCCATTTCTGCCACAAACACCCACCACTGACCTACAGAAAATTGCTAAGGGAGTGATTTTCAATAGCATTCAACTTTGGCCTGATTCTGCTTCCTAAGATTTAAATGGAAACAGAAATATACATTAATGGGGACGTAGTTCAGACCTAAGTGTGATAGAAAAACACCCTGTTTTCCTTCCTCATTTACTTCCATTTAGTGCTATTAATCCTTCTTATTCATTAAGTCCTGTAAAACTGAAGTTCTTCAGCATGGAGAGACACTGCTACACAGTGATTGTACAGTGTCTGGCCTAATAAAGCCTCAGTCTTGATTGAGTCCTCTGGTTTGATGTCACACTGGGACAGGAGCAAGGGTCCAACTTGACTGCTATTCTGCTTCTGGCTTTGCCTGGTCAAGGAAATTTAGACATAAATATAATAATGGAGCTGTGTTAAGAGTGTTCCTTTCCCAGCTCCTTCTCCCAAAATGTAACAATATGTTATTTACTAAATTATTATAATCATCATAATGAGAGTTAACAAATAATTCAGTCTAATGCCAAAAATGTAATCTAGTTCACATGCTCCTGTCTATATTAGGAGGAAAAATGGAATTTTTCATAACATAACTAAACACACATCTGGTAAATAAGTTACAATTTTCCAGCCATGTACACACTTTAGTAAAATATTGAGAAGGTAATATACTCCAACTATATCCTGCTGTACCACTAGTTTAAAATGTGTCCTTGGGCAAATCACTGTCCCTCTTATCAAATCCATTTTCTTCTTTCTCTCTTCCCCACTTGCAAACAGATAGCTGTAAGGACTTCGGAGTGGTGACTGGCTTTCTGTTATTGTTCCTGCAATGCTTTCCAGTGTGGTCCCTGATCTTGAAAGGAGTTTCCAGATGCAATTGCAATGCAAACAAAGGGATGATTACTCTGAATATATTCTACATAAAGCAATTATAGGAAAACCTTCTATCTGAAAGTATTTTTACTGGTCTGAGAACATCATGGGCACTAGAAAAAAAGGACATACTTCTGTTATAACCAACTTGGAGGAAATCCATTAAAAAAATTAGATGTCCTTTTCTGTTTTAAGTTTACTGAGAATTGGAACTAAACGCATGCCTTCTGAAGAAATCCCTTTCTCCCTCCAGCCATCACACTGAACTGAAATAAAACAGATGTGCTCAAATAAAAAAATCTGTGCTTACTTGTTATTTTTTTCCTTGCCCTTATTACCAACACATATGACATGCACCAATACAGGTAAAAGCAAGGAATATTCTTCAGAAGTTTCCCATTGCTATATTCTGCCAATACCTGCTGTGACTCCATTCCTATAAATAATGGGTTTCTTGTGTTATATTGTCAGATCCCAGCTGCACAAAAGCCAAACTCAAAACTCAGACATTCTTAGAGATTTAAAAAAAAATAAAAAACAAACCCCCCAAATCCAAAACAAAAACATATAAATTCAACTGGAGAAGAATATTTTCAAGATTTGTGGTCAATTAATGCTTATTGTATGAAGGCAAAAATGTGTTCCTTTAACTTTTTACCAGTTTTAATATAGGAATATAAAGTATTGTTCGAAGCTTCATTCAAATATCCTTTCAGAAATAAATTCTTATGATGAGATTTCATAGTTTCACCATTACATTAAGAAAAATAAGTTGTTTGTAGAACATTATGCAGTTCATAAGTTACCAGTTATAAACTAATCCTCGATATCCAGTCCAAATCCTAAGGGAGGTTTCAAGGCAGCCACTTCTTTTTGGCAATACAGTGATGAAAGATATATTGTTGAAAACCATAAAGCCTTGGGAAAAAATTTAGCAAACTATCTACACAGGAATGAAATGTTGAGAGCTTGGCTCATCAGCTGAAGCTTTCTGGAGAAGGAGGGCTGCAAATATTTTTGCACAGGTTAGTTAAGCTGTATTGAAAACAAAGAAAAAATGCTATATATGAATTATTAGAAAGCTTTTCTTATATATTGCAGAGTCTTGCTTTCCAGGGATCAGTGGGTAAAGATTAGGTGTTAAATGAAGATAAACTATCCTTTTGTAAGTTGTTCATAGACATTATTACCCCAAATGAAGTTTGCATTGAGAAAACATACTTATGGGTATATGTTTACAAGTTCACAGAAACCTCTGTTCATAAGGAGGGACCATCACCAGCATAATTTGTTGTCTACAAACAGCATGTATGTGACACTGCACAAGAACCCGTTGCCATTCACTGCATCAGTCCAGGTGAACACAGATGAATGTTGGTTTTCCATAGCACAGAGAATATCAGAGGACTGCATTAGAACCAGCTGCACCTACCCTCACTTCTTATCGAGGCAGAGCTCTGTCCAAAATAGAGCCTGCAGGGTTTAGTGATGCAGCTAGAAGCTCCCTTCTGCATTAAACGTAGGAGAAGCCAAGGCATTTTAATGAGGACATTTCAGGGTGCACAGCTTCATCACAGGTCATTTTATAGACCAGTAAAGCTTTCCATACATAAAGAACAGTAGTAAAACAAGGTTTCCTAAAACTTTTGTACTAGGTGAAAAAAAGCTTAATTGCCCTTTCTGATGCTAGGAAAGAGACCCACTGAGAAAGCCTGTGACACCTTTCACAGCCAAGACCATTGGGTCAGCAGGGACTTGAGTCAGCCTGAGCCTCTTTTTTTTTTTACCAAACTTTCAAGCAGCTGTTTACTTACCTGATAAACCCTTGTTGGGCCAGCCCTGGAGGCTATCCTTCATCCAAGGTGCAGTCGTGGTGTCTACAAGAGCTGCTGAGGACAGCCTGGCACACAGTGTATGGACTTGGCCTCCAGTGCAGCTTTCAGGCACCAGTCTGCAAACACAGATCTCCGTGCCTAAGCACATCCCACTGTGGGCAGGCCTAAGGTCAGCTGAATTCTTGGGACCTTATTTTCAAGCAGAGCAGACCAAGCCAATGTACCATTCATAAGTATGTTCTCACTGTGACTGGAGGCTTCTGGGTGCTGCTGTAATGCAAATGGTCAGATAGACTGACACACCCGAGCTTCGAATCTAAACATGGGAAGTGACATGATAATTTTGTCATGTTAACACTTCAACTAGGCATCAGAAGAAAAGAAGCCAAAATCCTGGAGCTAAGCACTCCCAGCAGCTGGAGAACCTGGAGTCAGGTCTGAAGTTTATGGCAATGTGGATTCTGTACACAACTTACTTATACAAGATGATTTATTTTAATTGCAGACTAATTCATGGAGAGACTTCAGAAAGCATTCGATATTTTTGGCAAAATTCTGGTCCCACTGAAGCCAATAACAAATCGCCCATGACTTCAATAAGACCATGCTTTAAGGCTGTGTTCCTCCCATCTCAGTACAATAACACTTCTGCCAACTGCACTAACAACTTTTGGTTATTACTAAAAAGAGACATTATTAACAGAAGAATATTCTTAGTGAGTTCATCAGATGATTGTACTGAAGAAAGCTTGATACAGTTCAGTGGCCACATCCTTCTGAACATGCTCTCAGAGGCAGTTAGAAGCATATGTTTTTTATAAATTTCTCATTCAGAAACAAAGACTGACAGTAAAAACCAAAAGCTTTGATATTTGTAAAAATTACTAAATGGCTGCACTGGAAAGTACATTTCAATTAATGTGTCACAGTGCATCGCACTTGTTTCAAAATTTGCCGACTAAAGTTTGACTCTTTAGCTCTGTGTAACTAGTTTAGGTTTGCTCTAAATCTGTGATATAGAAAACAGTTTGCTTCAGTAAGTGCTCTCCAACAAGGGGAGATTTTTTAGGTCAAATTATTTCGCTCACATCCAGAACATGCAATAACATTAGTATTATTTCCACCCTGTTACTTATTACAAAGCCCTGCCAATATCCCCCCCTTGGGTTTTACATTAGCACTATATTCCAGAAAAGCCCTTTATTGAGATTTTATATAGATTAACTACTAACCAAACACAACTTCGCTGATTTGTGTGTATTACCTTTTTTTTGTTTCTTATGTACTCTGCTGCCGCCTCTAGGACAACATTGTAAAACTAGGTTTTGTTCTATGGCAAGCAGAGATAAAAGTTACTTCTATAGCTCAAATAATGCTATAGAAGAAAAATGATACAATCCTAGCTTTGTTTTTTGCTAATTTTGGAAACCAAAGTGAAAAAATGATAGCAAATATCGTGGTCGGTTAAAGAAAAACAGGTCTTCCCAGAAAAGAAACAATTGTCCTATTTTAATTCACTGCCTTTTCTACATTTAGCTAATCTATTCAGCTCCTGGGCCTGAGGGCAAATAAAATCTCTTTAAAACTTACCTAGCTTTCAATTTTTCCACAGATCCAGGGATCAGGCAGATTAGCATGTATAAAATGCCCCTTAAATGTCAGAAACTGCCTGCGAGCTGGGAACCAGACAATGCACTCTGGTTCTAAACCTTTCGCTCTTCTAGGAATGCATCAAAATGCATTGACCAGCTCACATCCCAAAGAGTGCTTATATTCATTGTAAGATTACAGCGTATTTCTTGATACTGATTGTACCGGGTTGGGGGTTGGTAATCTCAGAGAGGAAGAATGGTTGACCTTGAGCAAGAGGAAAACAGTGTGTGTCATCCCATGCTCCTGTCACCAGCCTGCACAGGTGACCTGGAGCAGATCTTGGTGGGCAGAAATCAGTGGTTAACAGTGGGCCTTTGCCAGTGTATCTTTTCTGGCAGGTGTCAGTAATGCTAGTATTCAGGACACCTAAGAAAATCAGATAAACAATAGGGGAAAGCTATAAAAAGGTCAATTTGGACTTGGAATTAGCTAGCAGAGAGCTCATGCTAAACATGCCATTCTAATTTCCCTGCAGTATTTAAATAAAATAATTACCAATCCTGACAAACGCCCCTTTCTGTTTGATGATTGTCATCTCTGTGGCCCCACTTGGCTGCCAAAGTTCTTCACTCGCTTGCTTGGCTGCTCTAGGCTAACAGGACACATCTGGAGCAGTGTGACCTTTTTTGCCTGTTTTCACAAACAGTAGGGATTTTACCTTCATATTATAGCACATCACGGGCCAAATGATATGTAAAATTGACTAAGAGGGGGAAAAAACCCTGCTTACTGTTTTTGGAGGTACCTTACTCAAAGATGTAAATGTTCTGCATTCACATTCAAGCTTGAATTGAAACTAGTCTCCCTTCCCCCAAAGTCACAGACAGCTACAGTTCCTACAAGATGCTATTACCATATTAATACACTCTCTCAATATTGACTCCTCTGAAAAAAAGCCACCCACTAATTAGTAAAATTGACTGAAATGGAAAGACATGTATACGCAGTTTCTTTCACCTACTTGTGCTTCACCCGCCAGCCCTTTTGCCCTTCAGACGCTGATCTTTTCCCGATTCAAGTTCACCTTGTCTCTATCAGTGCTCCTTGCAGGCCCCGTGACCATCTGTCTGGATTTCCAAATCTCCTCCACCCTCCCGAGTGTTTGTCTTATCCCATGTACTTGCCACTGCTGCTTTTGCTCATTAGATGGTGAAATTTATGTTTTTTCTTTTAACTATTGACCCTGCGTGTTAGCGGTCCTCTGATTAGGTTGAGACCAAAGCCTACTGAACTCAATGAGAGGTATAGCATGGTCTCCACTGGGGTTTGGATGAGTCCCTTACAGACTTACAAGGCCAGCATGCCTTGCCCATGTGGGAAACGAGTTAAAATACTGACCATTCCACTTAAAATGAAGATCCCAGGGAAGACAGTGAGGGTTTTGCCATTGAATTTGCTTAGGCAAGAATCCTAGTCTGCTCAACTTCCTACAGGCAAGCTACGCATTTATTGTACAGAAAGGAGGATTACTGAGGGGCTGCTGTAACCAGGATTTCCCCATGGAAAAAAAATGGTGTATTGAATCCAACTTCTCTCAACATTAAAACCAGAAACATGTATATAGCATGTTAGCTGAAAATGTGTGGAACACCTTCGCATATTTTTCACTTCTTACCCAACAAGTATTTCTGATGTGCTTTGAGAAATGCTAAATCCCTCTATTTAAAATTGAATAAATAAATCACAACCTTCAGAGAATGATTATGGAAAGTTATGCCAGAACTTGGTGTCTTGCAGTCACTCCATAAGAAGAGATTTCTTACGGTACTATATTTTGTTTCCTTTGTCATCATCATTTTAAGGGAGGCAATTATCTCTGAAGTCATATGGAAAAAGTTTGATTAAAAGTATATTTATACAAATGCATATATTCCCAAATGATTGTCCCTTCTGAATAGGGGCAAGTCCTTTTTGCTTTGGATGTTTTATTTATTAATTTTAAAACTACAGGTTGTTCCTTCAGAGTTTTCCCATTACACTAAATAGTGATATATGAGCAGTATGAAAAATGAAAGCTTGCAGAAGCAGTTGAAGAAAAAGAAATCTCCATAGGAGTCTGGATACAAAACTACAATTGCTATAAGTGACGAATGCAAACCAGTATTCATTTCAAATGCATACTCGAGAAGAACATCCTATGTACTCTATATTAAATGCTTTGTGCATGAAATACACGTTTCCTCTTATTTAGAAGTTATTAAAAAATCTAAGCTTTAGGCATCTTCTTACATTTTTACCTACTCATAAAAATTATTAGTATCACTCCATTTTTATGCAAAGACTTTAAAGAGACTTAATATGATAGCAGTGGAAATGCAGAGCAAGAAGAAAGTCACCTCCGGTACTATTCCCAAATCTACCACAGGAAAGAGCAACCCAAAACACATCTCTTTCAACATGCGAAGGGGGAAAGAGGTACAACAAGCAAGTAGGAGCCAGGATTCTTTGGTCAGATTTTGTTAATTCATTTTTAAAATGGGAATAGAAACAATTTGCATCCCCTGGGTATTGCTAAAGACTTAATTATGTTTGGTTGTTGGTTTTGGTTGTTTGGGTTTTTTTAATTTTATGATGCTTCAATTATATTTTCATGGAATGATAACTGCGTATTGCCACACACACACAATTATTCATTTGTAGTCTAGTAACACATCCATTCAAGTCTTATCCTCTGAGAAATGATAGACCCCACCCTATAGAGATTACAAAAATAATAATAATTCGTTATTGTTAAAAAGTGAGATAATCATATCTACCAGATGGGCAATTTGTAGGAAGCTATTTGTTGGTTTTCGTACAGGATTACTTTCAGTTGTGTGTACATAAAGGCTAGTTTGTGCAGAGTGCCAGTAGATGGAGCTAAAGAATACAGGCACATTTTCAGGTTTGGGGGCATCAATAGAAGAGTGTTCCCTTCTGCTTTGTAATTTGTACCAAGATACGAGCACAGTTCAGATGCCATTGAAGCCAAACCTGAAATCTAGCCCTAATTACACTGACAAGTTTGGTCTTGGTTCTCAATTGCATGGGAGCATCAGCTCTTCCAGGAAGTGGTTAAGTAACAGCACATCCTGCATGATTCCTTGAATCTTCATCCTCTTGACTGCCATAGTCCCCTCCTACTGCCTGTCCAGACATCCACTGTGAGATAGGAACTGAGAACACAAAGAGAGAAATATAATGTGGTAAACCTAGACTAAATACAGACAGACCTGGGAGGGAGAAGGAAGAGATGGGGTCAAGGGGGTGGCATCTGCCATTATGGAGCCTTAAGGTATTCAGATGCCCCTGATATCTGTGGTACAATCACAACTGCTTTATTTGGAATTTGCTAAAAAAAAGTCCAAGCAAGACCTGAAAAAAAAACCAGAACTCCTTAGAGAAACCTTGATATACTACTTCAAAAACCTTATTGGAAAATTTAGGGTTTTTTTCCAGCTCATATTATCAAGAGATACCTAAACTCTAGTTTGATTATCACTGTACAACACCATGTACACCTAATGCTGCCTCATTTATTGGTAATGACCAGAAAGTTCAATTCTTCTTAGGTATAAATATTCTGTGAAGTTTTCAGGTCAATGCACCTCAAGAAAACTGATACCTAGTATATGAGTTTTACAATAGTGCAGGACAGGGATTTCCCTCCCACCCTTCCTTTTGGTGCTGCTATCCATCTGTTCTCAAAACATCCAAGTTCGACATAAAGCTATGGATAATTATTCAGAGGAAGAACCTGAAGTGAAACCCCTATCATTCAAAGGCAAAGTTTCCCATGTAGTTGAGTTTTCTCCTTTGGCTTTAATTTTATGCACATAGTATTCATAAACAGAGAATGTTTCTAGAAGAAAGCAAGGGGATGGCTGCTGAATTAAGATATTGGTTGACTCAGTGAATTCTTATTTTACCAACATATGTGCACTCAAAATTATTTTAGAAGTAATTTGCTGAATCTTTCACAGCTTTCAAGATGTGGCTCAACAAGCAGCTTCCAATAGAAGCTGTTACTTGATGTTTATATGTATCAGCAAATTTCCCTGCTGCTGTGAATGACACACTTCAGATTTTAAGAAGCTAGGCATTTCCCTCCAAGTCATCATGTTTATGTTAGTTTCCTTCTGCCATAATAAGGGAAATGTAGTAGAGCAAAGAAAACACAACTTTACATCACAGAGCATTGAGGTGCTGAGCCATGTTAGAGGCTGCACTGGAGCAACGTTGGCACTGCAGAGCTCAGGGGCCTGGAAGGCCCCTCAGTGCAGCTGGGACCAGGCTGAAGCCAGGTCTCAAAGATGTGGCCAAGAGCTACTGTTGCCTGAGATTGCAAAACCAAAACCAATGTTAATCTTCATTTTTGCTCGGGGTAATTTGCTTTACCTTTATGTTATCCTCTTGGAGAAAAGTAAATGCATGCAATCTGCATGTTCTCCTCCCCATGGTGAAGGTTTCTGCTCCTGGAATAAGACTATGACCATGCACAAATTAACCTGACATCAAGCACAACTGAAAGGACTGAAGTCAGTGTCTGAAAAGTGAGGAGTCTGAGGACGTGGTGAGGGTAGTGGGAGAACACTGGGAAGCACGTACAAACAAGTCTGATGGCTGTGAAGAAAGCTTCCCATCTACGGGTAGTGGGTGCACACTGCCTGTCTTCTCATGGTCCTTTGTACCTACCGTATGTGTCTGCCTGCTCAGCCACACAAATTGTTTGTGTCTCACCTGGCAGCTAAATAAGGGCAAGGAGCTTAGGCAGAGCAATTTTAACAGGCATTTTTGGACAGATTGCCAGAGGAGTTTGGAGGTAAAGTCCCCTGGCATTAGCTGCATGAAAGCTTCTGTTTCTGTTCCATATGCTGCTATGTGCTGACCCAGCTCATAGCTCTTCACAGACTGCATAAACCAGGAGTTTATACATAGCTGTATAAATACATATAAATTTCAGTGGGCTTAAACCAAGCTATCAGTGACTGCTGAAGAAGGAAATCACAACTTTTTCCAAAGGCAGATATAGGTCTTCAAAGGCCAAAACCCAGTTCAAGAAAACCACAGACCCTTAGGACAGAGCTTTTGGAGCAACAGGTGCTAAAATATGAGAAGACAGCATAGTAAGGGCAGTATATGTATAGTAAGTGGCATAACTTGCTTGCCATTTAGGATTATAAGCCAGTGGCATTCCCACATTTTCTTCTTGACACCAAAAATATGAAAAGGAAGAGAATGAAAAAGAGAAGGTTGCATCAACAGCATCTTTTTTTTTTCTCATGGAGATGTCCCTCTCCCTGTGAGGGTATATTAAGAAAAGCTTTTCCTCTTGCTATAGCGCCTGCCTCAAAGAGATAATTAAGTGACATCCTGGTAACTGCTTATGAGTACAGAAGGAGATTCTGAATGCTGGCACATGGTGCACACTTTACTATGGCAATTGTGCAAGCTCAAATTTATTGGGACGGTTACTCATATCAGTCCGAAGACTGTCACATCCCGTTTGCACTAGTGTCATGTAATTAATCTTTCCTTGACTTAGAGTCAGACCTCATCATTCTAAATACCATAATAGATTTTTAAATGAGAACATTAATAACAAGGTCTCTCTATTATTTACCTTGGCTAGAGTAATGAAAGCCAAAAAGGAGATGGCTACTCCCAAGGGCAGGTGAAAAGAGGCGTAAGAAGGAAATGAAGGTTGCTGACCTTCCTGTAGAAGAACCTAGGGAAAGAGTACGATTTGCAGAGCTTCAGTTCATCACTGAAAAAGAGGTTGTTGTTGTAATTTCTATTAAGTACTTTGCAGGCACTTCCATATGATGGTAACGAGGGCCATAGGCACACTTAGATATCTCTATTAAACAATAAAAGCATGCAGGTATACTATGCCAGTCTCATTTAAAATAAAGATAACTATGTTCAACTGAATTTTTTTTTCTACCAGTAACTGGACTAACTTATTTATTTAAATTTGACAATAAAGAATATTGAGCAGGTTCTTTGCAAATCAGCTCTAGTTTTCAGGTTGTATTGTAAGAGTTTAAGCAAAAAGCCAGAGGTGAAAATTTCATCTGAACATATTTCAGAAAGCTGGGAGAGCATAAGATACTTTGAATTCCATGCCTGTATCTTTACTCTTTCTGAGATGTATGTAAAATGCAGATATTTCTATAGATATGGGAACACAGCACACAAGGCAATGAAATTGTGACACCTCGCTCACATACCAAATAAGAACCGAAGCAACACTACATTAATCCAGCTTCATGACAATCACCACAAAGAGAATAAAACCATAGAAAAAACACAACCTTCTTTAAATTACAGGGTTAAAACTGGAGTCTCATACTACTCTTCTGCTTCTACACACCACTAAAATGAAAGGGCTAATAAGAAATGCATTTCAGAGTTCAGTCCCAATTATCCAAACACCACAGAGGACATGGAGTGAATGCAGATGATCACAATTTCAAGCAATCAATGGAAATGGTGTCACAACTACAGCTTTTCCAGAAAGTTAAAAAGATATTTGTATTCCTGGTGTGCCCCAATCTGAGCAGCAAGAAGGAAGAGGAAAGGTCTTCTATATGGATGGCTCAATTGGGACTGCAGTCTTCTGGGGTTAGGTGCTGTGATTGCCGGAGAAAGTTATTCTCCAGCTGTTTTCTGAAAGGCTTCAAACCCCTTTTAGAATATGGAATGGAAAATGAAGAGGGTCAGGAGTCTTCTACCAAAGATTACATTCTTTGGTACTTTACTGCCTTTTGCTACCAAAGGTTATGTTATCCAGTTGGAAGCACCGGACCCAAACCAGGGTTGTTTGTATGTTAATGGGGGTTGGGTTATCCTCCCCACAAGCAGTGAGCTAACACTATGGGTGACGTTATAGAAAAAGTGGAGTCACACCAGGGTGAATATCCACACCTGTAAACTGAAATTGTCAGAAACAGCAGAAATACTACTCAAGGGTCAAGACCCATTGAGGGCAGATGCCTGCAACACAACAGAAAGATATTCCTTGCTCCTGCTTAACAGGCCAGAGGAAAAGGTCCCCAAAAGACTATAGAAAATATAACAGAAATTGGTGACAAAGACCTTAAAGTGCAAATGATGGAGTGGAACAAAAGTTTTGATAAACAGTTGAGCACCAGGCACAAGGAAACGTTCTGACTAGAGTCATCAGCAAGGGTGACCTGGGCCTACAGGGTGTGCAGTCATGTTCCAAGGTACCTGAAGTCAGTAAGCAGTACATGAGATTTGGAAAATGTTTGCAGGACAATGTGCTGGTCTCAATTAAGTTTTACAGTGAATCCTTCAAAGTAGAAAATACCTGCGTTTTATTGTTGTACACACCCTTACAACTTCTCTATTTTTGTTTTGTTGTTGTGCCACCTCTTTTAAAAGCAATGACAGCAGTGTCACAGCTGGGAGAATCAGGAAAGGTGACATAAAATATGGTCAGTCAGAATGACACACTTTACTTTTATTATTTCAAATGACAAATTTTATTTGAAAGCTTTTGGGGGTACTATTCTTAATTTATAACAAAAGAGGTTGAAATTGATGAATACCATAGATCACTGTATTCCAGAATGACACCTTGAAATGTTAAAAGTATTAATCTAAAATGATATACTATATCCAGAAACTGAAAAGGGTTAGTATGACTTTTCTTCCTTCTAACAGTTCATGGAATGGAGGCCAGCACAGGACATTACAGCTTTCTTGGAGAACTAAAATTTCTTGTCTCAAATTTCATGTAATTTCGAAGTTATTTCCTTTTTGTCCTGTAACTTGCTAACAGCAATTAACAGCCAAATTTTCTTAATTATATCATCATCATTATGATATACCTCCTCAAGCATATTTTCTCTGACAATTCCTAGAGTATGTTGTAAATTAAGAAGTGGCATAGTCAAGCATGCTGTCAGTTCATGAAAACAGTAAAAGGAAAGGGTCATCTTGCTGAAACCAGCAGTTTGGTTTCATGTCTGCTGACCAAAATGAAGAACAAGCCATGAAAAAGAGTAAAGGAAATGAACACAAAATAGTCAGGACAGAGCTGTCTAGCATTAATGCCTGATTACCTCAGGCTCAGTATGGATAGGAGATATTGATAGGAAGAGAGAAATTTACTGTCATCTTCTTTTAAAAGCATCCAAACACCCTTGTTAATCTCAGGGATAACTATATGAGATACCATACCTCAAGGGACACAAGCTGTCCTAAGGAATTTCCAGTCTAAATAGACATGACAGTCAGAGAGTAGGAAAGGAGGAAAATTATCATATCCAGTCATAGATAAGGATTTGAAGCACCTACAGATTATGTGCAGTCAAGCTCATGCTTATCACTGGAGGGGGATTAGGGGCATTTCAGCTCCCTTCTGTGCCACATGCCCCTGTGTCACATGTGGTGATGCCCTTGTGGCGATACCCATCTCTGACCACTACGGAGAGTGAGTCTGTGGCAGATCTGAGAAAATAATCCATCTTCCAAGCCCAAAGCACTGAATGGAGCCACAGGCAAAGCAGAAATTACCTCTTTGTCTGATTCTGCTCCCCCTATAACAAATATTCACTACGTCTTTAGCTGCTAGAGGAGAATATATACACAGCTCAGAGAAAAACTCTGGAGAAAAACACACCACTTGTGACTGCAGTAACATTACTATCGCTCCTCCAGTTCTTCCCAAATTAGTAAGGACTGGCAGGTCTTCCTGTACAGCTTTTTTTCCTGCTTAAAGTCCCAGTGAAGTCAGTAGCAAATTCTGTCAGGATGCAGGACCAGGACTGTGTGCTTTGAATGGTCCCCGAACAGAATTGTCCCTCAGTGGGACTAACTACTCATTTCTTTGCACTATAAAAAATGGGTTTTAAAGCGTCCTGAAAGCATGCTGTACATACACATATACACACAAGGCTCTGTCCTTCAAGACTAACATCCCCCCAAAGTATATATCAAATAGCTACAACCTTGAAGACACTCTAACAGTATAATGTTTCGTTCTTGCATGACTCTTTCCTATTACTCTTCACAAAAGCTGTTGCACCCCGTTCTTTGGGTGTCTTCAGCAGAAAAACTGGGTGGCATACCCCAGAGCAAGAAGCAGAGGGAGTGGACGTGTAATAGCGATTTAATGAATGCCAAAAATGATCCCTCACCTACATGAGCTAATTTATCATGCTAGCAAGAACAGGAGTGACTGTAGCAGTGGTAAAGCTCTGAGTGCAAAACTGATCGTTTTGCCAAATTCCCCAAAGAGGAAAGAGCAGCTCTGTTTAACGGATCATGATAAGTCACAATTGTCATTACTGAATTTCAGGGCGATGTGCTTTATTTATCTCTTTAACCTTGGCCTATTTGTTATCAGCACAGTCAAGAATAGTTTGTATTCATTAGGAGACTTGTTTATTTTGTAACATAATCCTTTTCTTTGTTAACATGAAAGCACCGAGCATGAAGCACTGGAAGGACAGTACATCCAGGTCTGCAATGTTGTTCCATAAAAAATGTCTCTTGATAAATGATTACCAGGATTAGATTTTATGGGCTAGATTCATAAGAAATTTCAGTCTTGTTCCCATATGTTTCATACATAATAGGAAACATGCAAAAGATACTTAAAAGTGCAATTTCTGGATATTCATTAAGTGCTCCCCTTTTCTCATATTTCTGGGCAGGATAAGACATTTTTGTGTAGTTTGTGGATTTACTCATCTTGGAAGCATTTGTTTTAAGCATGTCAACATTTTCCTGTGATTTGAAACCAGATTTTTACCTGCATTCCCTAAGGATTGTTTAAAAATAAACAAAGAAAAAACATATTTTTGCTCCTCTTTCATCTTGCTGACACCCAGCTCCAGGAGAGACTTCAGCACGTTGAAATTGCACTGGAACAGGTGGCTGCTGTTTGACTGCACCGAAGTCTTGCATAAGTGGCTTGTCTTGCATAAGTGGCTTGTGATTCCTACTGCTATCCTTGGACCCTCAGGTCACCCACAGAGAGAAAAAGAGAAAGCCAACACAAATTTCATATTAATCCCAAAAATCCAGCTTCTCTGAGTCTCAAGGTAAACTGGAAGATGCAGAAGTATAGAAAAAGTTTCTAGTCATCCTGAAAATTTATAGTTAAATGACTTCTTCAGTCTGTCCTTGAACAGACAGATTTATTAAGTAAGTGGAAAATGTCTCTTTAGATAAACTAGATATAATACCAATATGGAACATCAGAAGCACTGTCTTTCAAGAGCATTGCACTAGCTAGTGCTTGGAGCCAGGTTAGTGAAGGAATATTAACTCTTAGAAATACAGATATGTGATCATGGGAATTTAATACAGCTTCTGAGATAGAGAACCTAATTTCATTTTTAAGTGCTCAAATGTCTTTTTAGACTGCTGCTGCCCCATATTTGCATTAATCCAACAGAGAAATTAATGTCTTTTCTGCCACTTTATTGATATGACTCTTTAAAGTTAGGAGAGGCTGATCAAGTGTGGCCAATCTGCATCTTGGGAAGTTTCTTGTCTGCGTGGACTATGAACTTTACTCTCCTTCTTTCCTTTCTTCTTACCTGTGCAGAGGAGATAGTACATTTATATTTCAACTCCTTTTCTGTCTTTGGAGAACAGCAGATGTTTGTCCTCAGCGGAAGTAAGGACAGACCAAGAACCCACGCACAGGCTGCTGGGCACATTTTACATGCAATAAGAAAGAAGTATCTGTTTGCTCTTTGTGCATGAAAAAAGATCTGCAATGTTCATATTAAAGCTGAACTTTTGAACCTGAAGTGCTCATGTGAGGAATATCTTGTTCACCTATTCCTCTCCTGGAATGTTTTCCATAAAGCTTTATGATGGAACACATAGTAAACAGAACCAATCTTCATCATTCACCATCATTTAATCTTGCTCACGGTGCACAGTTCATCCCTGCTGCACACTGGATTTTGGGTTTCTTTCCCCCACCTGCATCGGACCAATACATTTTGGTAGGCTTTCATGTGCTTGGACTTCTGCTTCTAAAAGAGGCATGGGAAAAGCACCTGAAACAACGTAATTTCTGTTTCTTCAACAAAAATACCTCCTGTATAGTCTGTCTATTGAGTCTTTTTCAGAAAAGGCAAGGTAGAATTCAACTTTTAGGTGTAAGTGGTGATTTTTTCACACTAAAGAAACAATGATGCAGCTCTTTGCCTTGTAGGTCAACATGTACAGCTCATAATACAAGGTTACTAGGTGAACTCCCTAAAAACTGGATGGATTAAACTGAGTGTGGAGAAGGTGACTCACTGCAAAACTGTTTTCAGGACAGAGAGACCAAAAGCTCATTTCAATCATTCTTCTACATAAAGAACACTCTGATTCCAGCAGGATATGGGTTCCACAGGAGGAACCATCTGGAGCTATGACCACACTTAAGGATCTCTGGAAATGCCTTGTGGGTATTCTTTGTGCTTCTGGAAATCCAATGCCATTGACAGACTTAATAAACTTTTGTTCTTTAATAGAGAGCATAACTGTGGTTGACAGAGGGCTAGAAGGCCCAAGGGGTGGTTGAAGCACAGTAGCTTCTGTAGCCGGTGGCACACAAGAGAGTATTGTGTCTTGCCTAAGTGTTTGCCTGCTGCTGACTCCTGACACTGGACAGAGACCCATTTACAAGGAACACTGGTTCTGTGCCAGAGGCTGTCTCAAGGCTGAAGCACACATCTCTGGAACACCAGCAAGATACTTTAACCATGCTGCCTCAGGAGCAAACATTTTTCACAAAGCATCCTACATTTTCTTCTGGGACAAAAGGAGACATGGTCCTTAAAAGGGGTGATTTATGCTCTGCACATAAAGAGCAGTAGTAAAAACCTGGCTTTCTGCTAGGATGGCACCCACTTCTGAATTTATCCAAGTCCAGTATTGTTTCCATTAGATAAACCTCTAGGTTTGGCGTCATTTAACAAAGAACAACTTCATAATGAAAATTCACTGTGCCTTGGAACTTGGCATGTGCACTGTTATGCCTAGAAGCCAACTTCCCTTTTCTCCATATGTATTTTAATAGGTTGATCTGTTTTCAAACAACAGGCATCCAAATGGGTCAGTGTTCATTTATAAATCTGAGATCTGTCCTCTGCCTCTTATGTTAAAATTGTGTTTATTCCAGGATAATGGGGTTTTCTTAAGAGTTCTCCCAAGTATCTCAGCAAGTATCCTTAATTCTGCCACTTCACAAGTCTCAAGTATTTTTTTTATTTTTGACCTACAGCGCACCTGAATGTCACAGTGGTGTCTCTAAGGTTAATAAAAAGATAAGACTGTCTTAACATATTTACATATTTGAAAGAATAAGGTATTGTGGATGATTTCATATTCTGTTGGTTTCTGGAGGAAAAAGCTTTTAAATTCAGAGTCTCCTCTTCAAAATTACTTCTTGTGTCATGAGGCAAGCCTGGCAATCATTAAGTATAAAATGAAAGAATTATTTAAGCCAGCAAGCTTGGCAAAACCTATAGAACCTTCCCTCTGTTACGATTCTGCCTATATTTAGCATTACAGACCATAGCATTTTTTAAAAACTGATTTTTCTCCATATTTGGAAGTGTGTTCAAAAGCAGCCATGTCAGAGTAGAGCTACATACTTTTCAGTAACTCTACTTTGTACAAATGTTACAGCACAACCACAGTCAGGCAGTTGGGGCAGGGTAAACCCAACAATTTGGGGAAGGATCAGGCCAACCACCTATATGAAAAGCAAGCGGGCAGCACCTGCAAAGCCCAGGGTTCATGCAAAGTTTCAGGTTTACTGTGCATAGGCGCAGCAACATGGGTGGGAATTTTGGTCTTCCCTGAAAGCACCGGCCTTGTACCCCCAAGCCACCACTCAGAGCAGCACGGTCCTTGTCTTGAATTCCTTATATCTTAAAAAAAAAAAAAAAAGCCAAACAAACAAAAAACCCCAGTCCAGGTCACTCTTAATACATAACATGAGCACAGGACTATCTAACCTCTCATAAGAGCATTCATAAAGCCTGGACAAATACATGAAGTATTGAATTACTGACTCATTTAGTGGCGTTTTTCCCTCTAAGACAGTTCAAGCAACATGCAAGTTCAAGGAAGGAGGCAATGAGATCAGGGAGTGATAATGCACATCAGATTAAGTGTGTGGTTAAGGCAAAATGCAGCAACCAAAAAGAAAATTAAACAGAATTCTGGACTGCATGACAGAGCCAACAGCTCCGTTTCTTATACATGGATGAAGCTTCTTTTAGGATATGGTATATGACTTGAGGTCTGCTGGATATGGAGAGAATGATCAGCCATTTTTTTCTGTTAAACCCACTTCCCTCAGAGTCTTGAGAGAAAAATAAGTCCAAGTGTTTGAAAATTAAGAAAGTTAGGTCAAATCTTTCCTCTTTTCTTACTGTTCCTCTGTCCTTCCCATGGGACTCAACAACAGCTTGTGCTATACACTTCTGATATAGCAATCACAGAGATCACATATTGTGAGAGAATTTCAGATGCAATCTCAATTCCCAAAGTCCTCAAAAGTCAAAAGAGGCATTAGCAAGAGATAGCATTGAAAAGGAGGCTGTGCTCAACCTGGAAAATTAAACCACCACCTCTAGGTTCAGCTACAGAGTCTACCTCCTCGGGTACAAAGTCTACCTCCAGTAGAAATTTAAAAAAAAAATTTGTAAAAAGAGTGTGAATTTTTCCTCTGAAACACCCAAAATGTTTCTTTCTTGGAACAAGGAGAGGAAGGAAAAGGAAAGGAGCTGAGTACCAAGCTTTTGTAACAAAGCATTGCGATATGAGCCAAGCTAGAACTGCCCATCACCTCCTGAGTGTTACAGCTTAGTTTCCCTCCCATGCCTCTCTCCAGTAACCCACTTTCCCAAGAGATCCCACAGTGCCTATCATGTGTTATGTCAAAAGAAAAAGTACTGATACTAAAGGACCATAAAGAGCAGAGGGGCATGAAGCATCCAAACCACATGTACCTCAAAATAACTACCATGGTTCACACAGATACTTGACTATATGAAACTACTTCCAACTCAATATTCCAATTCAATGCATTTAGACTTTTAGATGTGGGTCACTTGGAATAGAAATGATACTTTTTTCCCTCCCCTGAAAATTTAAAAGGCTAGCAATACTGAAAGTTTTTCCCAAAATAATCAATTTGCAAAAGCTGAGTGTTGCCAGAAGGTTTCTGAGGACTTGTCAGTCATAAAACAGAAAGCAAAAGATCATATAACTATACCAACAAAGAGGTCCAAGATACAATTATTAGGGCTGCTGACCTCTTCTTCACCCTTTTCCTGTGTAAGGGGAAGATGAATACATTAAAAGGAGAGGTCAAGCTGTCCTTGGCCTGAGAATAGAGAAATCAGGACAGTCTAGACTTTCATCTGCATTGAAAGTTTGGAGAAGAAAACAAAAGCAATAAAGCTGAAATAAGGTGACAGCTTGAAAGTCATGATGAGAAGACTGAAGAAGAATGATCAATACAAAGCATCTGGGTTTTTTTTCACTGCTACAAGGCTCATTTCTGTTTTACTGACTATCCCAGGTCCTCCTTTTGCCAGCTCATTGTTTTTATTCCTTCTCACGCTTTCCACTAATTTTGGCTGTGCAAAGCCTTATCAGCAAATTAGCAAAGGTTGCCTTAAGCTGAGGTGAAATGCTAGATCTTGTGCACAGACATACTAGTAGTTTGACTTCAGCATGTTTAACTGCTTTGCTAGACTGCATCTAAGAAAAAAAAAAAACGCAGAGCAGGACAGGAGTATTTCAACAGTGGTCTGTAGCCTGTGGATCCACCAACCCCAGTAGCTCCTCCAATAAACACCTGCCTGGTGTGACATGTGCTCCCAGAGCCAAATACCAAGAGAAGCCTTCTCCCTTTTATTTTGTAACCTGTCAATAATTTGGCTAGAATTAAAGAGCTCGCTTTGCTTAACCACACAGAAGATGTGGTTTAACACAGATGGCGGTTGTCATTTCAGAACACAACAATTCACTCCTACAATACAAAATAAAAAACAACAGCCCCAAAACACCCAGCATCACCCAAGGCGTGGTCTCCTACATGAAGTCCAAATAATACTCTGTGGGTAATCGTGGTCAAACACCCCTCCCCACCTCCAACTATCAGGCATGAAGAAGCTGAGGTGTCATCTAACAGAACTGTCTCATAAATCTGTTCCGTATTTTTTGGTGGTGGCTTTGCTGGGG
This sequence comes from Actenoides lindsayi, assembly GCA_025331215.1. NCBI lineage: Eukaryota > Metazoa > Chordata > Aves > Coraciiformes > Alcedinidae > Actenoides > Actenoides lindsayi. Next base: position 87,586 of record WTSP01020522.1, read on the forward strand.
GGGCGGGAGGAGGGCAGTTTTTCTGCTTATTTTATTTTTCAGTGTTTATGAAGTTTTTTGCTCTTTTTACATAGCTGGTAAAGTGACCTTTTGACTTCTGCAGCTATTTTACAGTAAATGAAGTGCAAAATCTCTCTTGGCAGTCAGTCACTTTGGATTTTCCGATATCTATTAGCACTCCAGAATTTCAGAATAGTCTCACACCAGTTAGTTTAGCATATGCTAAGCAAAACTTTCCTACACTGTATTTTTTACCTATCATTTGTCATCTGCAAATAGAGTAAGAAAGAATCAACTTCCTGAAAACAGTAGTATGTTCTGTATAGAGGGTATTGCTAAAAATACATGGCAATAAGGAAATATAGTCCACTAATCTGGGCTGGGTTCTTTCCAGTCCTAATGCTGCCTTCACCAGCCCCTTCCTGCAAACCTTGGTTATCTGAGAAATGAAATGAAATGAAAGCTGTGAGGAGGCTCACCTGAACAGGGAAAGGGCACCCGTTTGCACTCCAGGACATTGTGTATTTGAACAGATACTGCTCTGAGTGTGCCCAAGTAAAGCCAAACACACTCTGCCTGGGGAGAAAAAAAACATAGACTTCCTGCGTTTCCTGATTTCCAATTGCATTAGCTACAAACAGGTTAAGCTGCAGTACTGAAATGATGCTCCCAGGGTCCAGAGACAGTGAAGACACCACAGCTCTGGGGTTACAAGAGGCACCACGGCAGCAGAGTCCTTCAGGAGTTCCCCCAAGGACACCGCACTCCTCCACCACTTCACGGAGAGGTCAATCTGTTTGTCACACACCAGAAGTTTGTCTCAATTCTCAATATGTAAAGTAAGGATAATACTATTTATCCCATGGGGAAGGCTTAGGTAATGTGTATACATGGCTTTCAAAACATAATCCACCCCAAGGTCAGCCTTTAGTTCATCTTACGGAGCTGCGTTTACGCGCGTGCAGAAACGTTTCCGAGGGAGCTGGGAGATCACCCCAGAGGCGGCCGTCCCCTGGCTGAGGGCCACCCCGTCACCAGCTAATACTCGGAAGGGGAAGAGGCGATCAGATCGGTTACTCTGGCACCATACCGTTCACGTGACGAATCGCTGCGTACCCAACAACGTCACCCATCGCGGCCTATCAGCGCCCAGCGAAAAGCGGCGAATTAGCTTCACGCGCAAAATGACCGGTAAAATGACCGCGCTAAGGTGCGCGGCACATCCCGGCGATTAGCCGGGTGGCTACTAAAGAACATCGGGAATTCGCTTCTGCCGCTCTGATTGGTAATTAAGTGACTCGTCTACTGGCCGACAGTCCTGTATGCTTCCCCAGGCAGTTGTTAGTTCTTCGAAAACCACTCCTGACAAAATGAGGTTTGCCCTTGGTACACAGATAATGAGACTCAGCTTGACAGGTGTGGCGCGATTAGAGCGCTGCTACGCGCCGCTCTTTCTGCTATAGCCACTCTGCAGTAAACACACTCATTACAACCCGCCGGTCCCCGGAGGCAAAGCATGTTTGACATTATTAATTGGCTTTTCTGTATAAGGAGTCAAATAGATGAAAAGGTTTATCAAGCTGAAATAATTAATTTTGCCTGAATTCGCTGACAGTTCAGTTCTCCTGCAAAAGACCATTTTAAGGGGTTGGTGGAGTTTCTCTCTCTTTTTTTTTTTTTTTTTTGAATTTCAAAGTTCCAACGACATAATAGTGGTAAAAGTGGAGCTTTTTAGCAAATTATAATTAAAGGGAATTTAATTAATTTAGACCTGAGAAAAGGGCGTGTGTGGGGGGGAACTCCTATCTTTGTCTATACAGAGGTCTAGATGGTAGAACATATCATGGCTTAATAATGCATTAATTTTAATCTAATCAAAATATAATAAAAGAGGTAATTATGTTTAAAAATTATCGTGCTCCAATATTAGTATATTTAAACACTTAATACTTACACTGCTTCCAGTTAGCGAAAGTTGTAATTGTTGCACTCAAATTTAGCTTATTTAATGATAGAGCTTATATTCATGAGGTTAATTGAATAAATCATTGTAATAACTCATGGTGAAACTATGATTATCTATCAGGTTCTAATTTCACTTTCAAAAAGAGAAAAAAAAACCCTCAGAAGTTATTTTTCTTGGTTTCTCTCCTCAAAAGACAGTAGATAGTCTCAAAAAACTTGAAGCTAGCATTTGATTTAAAAAAATCCAAACCATACTTCTCCTGTACTTTTCAAACAACACACTCTGTGGCTTATTTAGGCTTTTCAAAGCATGCCAATGTCACTTAGCAAATGTTTTAAACCTTCTACATTAAAACATCCAGATAAATATCATGTAATTACGTGCATTTGGTCTGTTTACAAGCCATTCTGTAGTAATGAAAACATTCACCTTAAAATTACAAAGGCATAAGATCTGAAATTTCAGAGAAGCTCCTGTAATATGTAAGTAAAAAAAGAAATAGAAAACCTGGGAAGAGCAAGTGGGTCAGCAGTAGCTTCTACATAACTGCTTTTTAATACATCTGCTGATGCACTTACTTGGAGATTTTAAAAGGACATCTTCACACCCATCTTCTAAAAATCCTTTTGACCTTTTCTGACAGACGTGTGCATACCACAGAGCAAAGCAATGAAAAAAAGTCCTCTAGTAAACCAGTTATTTTTGCTGGAGCCTTAGTGGCCCATAACCATTAGACCATTTCACTTCATATAGTGTGTAGATTGTTCCAAAATATTCAAAATGCTTCAAAACGGCAACACGGGAGTTTTTCTACATTTAAAGCAGACTTTCTACCATCAAACACTCCAGAGTTTGGTCAACAGTGTTAGAATTCATGAACATCTGTTTATTTCTGCCAGTTAAACAGAGAAATTTAGGGAACCTTGATTACTCATCTATCAGAGGCTGAGTAACACACAAGTGTCAAAACGGCAATATATTTTTGTTGCCATTTGAGAGTATTTGTAAATTTTATAGTCTCTCAAGTCTATATAAATATATTTCTGAACAGATTGATGGGAATCTAGAAAACCAGTATCACATCTGTAAAAGTGAAAGGCAGCCCACCAGTCAGTTTTCAGGGAGAAGAATATCACTCCCAGTGAAGAGAGCAGCAGATGGGCTCCTGGGGGTACCTTGCAGTTCATGGTGTGCCACACTCACCTTTACGGACTCTCATGGGCAGGAGAAAGAGGGGAAAGCAGTGGGACCCACTTTGAAAGTCACATCAAGAACAAGAAAACCAGAAGTCGTACACAGTGACAAATAGTAATATTTACCAGCAACTAAGCATTTGTTTCCAGAAATGTCATCTTCCAAAAGTGCAAACATCTGTGCACTCACAGTGGAGTAGTCAGCAAATGCATGAGACGGATGAGAAAAGAGGACTTTTCATTAACAACATCTCCGATGCCCTTTGCCACACTTAATGATACTTACAATATTTTATACTTCTACGTACTACATTAAACTTACTAATTGGCTCCATAATAAAGCTCAGAGGGTGTTATATTAAAGTAACTGAGGAACTGAAAATCAGGAGAGAGGAGCAGGAAAGATGGGTATGAGCTGATCTATGTGTATTGACCAATTTTTTTGAAGATTTTAGTTGGCATTTTCTATAAGTAGGCTTAATTCTTGCATCTTACAGAAAGGAATTCACATGCTAATTCTAAAAGTAATTTATTTCGGATTTCTAATGACTTATCTCACACTAACAAATGCTGTCTTAAAAAGTCTGGCAAAAACCACCACACAGCTAAAGCAAAGACCCCAAAACCATACAACACATCATTCTGCCAATAGAATTAATAATTCTATATCTTACAATTCTTGGTTTCAGCAATTTTATTTGAGAAAATTCTCCCACCTAGAAGGATTCTGTGTCAATGTGGTCAGTAGAAGAATATCCTGGGGGAAAGCACATCTGCCCAGCACCTCCCTTTCATTCATTAACCCACCAGGGGCTAACACTAATTAGATCAGGCTGCTCATTTTAAGCTGATAATTGATTTAAATAGGTTGCTCATTTAAAATAGAATAAAAACCTGCTAAACATTTGGTGCTTGGGTTTTTTTCATCTGCAACTTTCAATTGCTTGTGCAATGTAGCATAAAATGTAGAGGTCTCCCTTTGCTAAAAAGGCCATAAAATTAATTACAATGAGTATGAATTGTGCAGGGTGAGGGGGTGGGGGAAAATGAGTGCTGGAGTTAACTGGTGATGACTAACTAAGAATCTAAAGCACTAGGGCTTGTTTTTTAAAGCAGAATTTTAAAAGTAACTTGGCTATCTGTACCACTCAGTGTTATAGACTTTTGTATCTTATAAAAGAAGGGCCAGTTTAGCACATCCAGAGATAACTTCATGCATCTTCTAAACTCCCATTGCTGGGTGCGCAAACACTATCACATGCTGTTTGAGGTTTCCATTGTCTCTCTTCAATTAATTAATATCTCAGTCTCTGTCCAAGCATGTAAATACAAAGTCTTCATTTCATTATTGGGACAGTGTGAAGCCTCAGTCAACGTGAAAATATTCCCTCAGTAAAGCTGCACATCAGAAACTTCAGTTGTGTGTGTCTCCATAATTTACAACTTGTTTCTTCCAAATCTAAATAAATCATTACCTTTTCAGCCAGCCATAACTATGTTTGTACAAGGCTCAGACTTTAGCCTAGGCTAAACCCCAGCATTTGGTGTTTATTTAGCCTGCGTAAGTGTCTAAATCTGCAAGCTTCACATGCACATGCACAGGAGACAAAACAAGTAACAGCAGGTAGAAGTAGGCTGAAACAGAAACTCCTGACAAAACTGCAAAGATTTTAAAGCAGGATTACCAGTGGACAGCAATAAAAGTGACTGCAAACTGCAGAGATTGTCAGCACTGTTGCTCTTTTAATCCCACTTATTAAAGCCAGGTTCCTGCCTCTCCACCCTCTGCTGCGTCTCAGTTTCTCGCCCTGCACAGCGGTGGCACCGCATTTTCCCCCTTATAAATCGTGTCCTTTCTCCGCTTCCAACAAATCCAACCAGAGATTCAGGCTTTGCAGTTCAGAGGGGTTCAAGGACTCTCTGCCTTGAAAAACTATTCAAGAGCACTCACTAGTGGCTGAAAGTTAAAACAGCAGCTTAACAGGCCATTTCTCAGCCTGTTTCGTTTATGCCGTTTTAAATTGTAGGGAAGACTGCGAGAAGACAATAAACACCCTTTCAATAATTCTGTATTCAGGCACCAGATCATCTTCTCGGTTAATGGTAAACATTACATACCAGTAAGCAGTTTTTTAAGGCAACCAGTTGTGAAATACATTGAAAACAATACCAGTTTCTCCATTGCTATCAAGGAATATTGAAGATAATTCAATTGCTTACATTTTACATGAATGCCTACATTTCTCCAGTCAGTTTTGAACAAAACACATGTTAACAAAACAAGCTTTTTCTTCTAAAGGAAGATGCTAATTTATTCCCTTGCATATCAATTTGTCACTGAGCACGTGTTTCTCACGTTCTCCCGTTAGGTGCACTAATATATAAGCATGCAAGACAAGAAAATGCATGTGAACAATCAGTTTAATTGACAGCCTGCTGCTCTAAGAGGAGCACGCAAATCGGATTAACTTAACGACTGTACGGCAGCAGTGCACCCGGGTTTGTTGCACTAAAACTTCCAGTGGCAGGAGGCAGCTGAAAGTAGGTGCCCAGGTGCCCAAAGGGAGTGATTTCACAGTTTCCCCATTGCATCTCTCTAAATGGCAGTAACCTGTGTTGGCTACCTGTGAATGTGTGTAAAGACCAGTGCCCCAGAACTGGGGTCGGCTGGGCATCTAGCACAGCACAGGGCTCGGCTGGTAAGTGCTGCCCCACTAAGGGCAATGGGCTCCTTTTTGCAGTGTTGCAGAGGAACAGATTGGCGGCTAATGTGGAAAGCTGCCCGTTTCCTAGATTAACGATGAGGTAATTTAGAATTTACATATGTGTGAAGAGGGACTGTTGTGATCCCAAGGTAATATATCTGTGGTATAATAATGCGGGCGATAGAGAAAAAGGTGAAGCAAGGAAGCCAGATAAGAGGAAAGCGAAGTGTCTCTGGTGCGGGTGCCAAGGAGAGACCTAACAAAGCGCCAGGCCCAGCTCGGCGTTAAGTCGAGGCGTTGCTGGAACAGCAGAGATGCGGCTGAGCTGGGAATGGCGAGTGCACAGCGACGGATGTTGCAAAGGTCAGTGAAGCGGTTTGCGCAGCTGTGCATCCAAGTGGGCTCCTCTAGCCCCAGGTCCTTGCCCCTGACATTTCAGCAGAAATTTCACCTGAAAAACAGGCTTTGCTGCTACCTTTTCCACTTGCTTCAACAGCTTCAAGTGCCACTGGGAGCTGAGAAGTTTTATCTGGGCAAGGCTAAATGCACTTGACCCTCCTGTATTCAAGAAGCTGTAATATGTTTGCTCCAGTAGCAGCTAGTTGGGTGTGCTGCCTCCGACCTGAGCCCCAGGGAAGCAAAGGGATTTGCCTGTGGTTGCATGGGCAGTTGGCAACAGAGCAGGGAATCGCTGCTGACCCCGGGCGAGTGTTTTGAGCAATATGATGTCCTCCCCAAACACGGGGCTGGGGCTGGAAGCAGAGAAAACAGGCTTGTATTTATTCACAAAGAGCTGATGGCGGAGAAGCGATCAGCTGCACAGTGAAATTACAGTGTTATCCCTGAGTCCTAGTATACAAAAAGTAGATCTGTTTTTTAATACTGGTTGTCCCACTTTGGCCTCTGTGGTGCATGAGTTTTGGAGGTCAGGAAGGAAGCTTGAAATCACCATAAATCTCTCTTTTACGTTCTGATAGAGATTTCCATCATCTATCCTATTTGGAGCAGCAAGAATAATTATTTGCAGAAGTATAGTATAAAAAAACACCCTGTTCTTGTGCATCACACATGACCTAAGCAGAAGGTTAAGTGGGAGTAGCTTAAGCCTGAGACACTAGTTCTTCCTTGTTCAGAAATTCCTCGCATGCTGAACTTGCCAGTGTTCACTGTCATCTGCCACTATCTGTCCAGAGTTGCATGTGTAAATCAAGGCCAGTGTATTTACCCTAATGACAAAAACAAGTTGGCATCAAACTGAGTGTCAATCTGAATCTCATCTCCTTTTATTTCATGCTTTTCCTTTCTTTTTAAGCTGTCTACCCTATTTTTGCTGTTTGCCTTTTCTCTTCAGTACATTTCAGTGTCTGTATTTTTCCTTAGAATACTTCTCCTTAATGTATCTTTTAATTTGGCTGTAACTTCTCTCCTCTCTTTATGCATGCCTTCATCTTGGGACACAATTTCTTACAGCTTTCAATTATCTCCAAAAAATAATTTTCTGTGTGACTTCTGTTTCTACCTCTTCTGCACACTGTTCTTAGTCTGACTTCTGTTTTTGTAGCTACTTAAAATAGCATAATAATAAATGTATATTTCTTCTCTCCTTCAATTTCCACTGATAACTAGATATCACCCTGTTATATCCCTTCACTATCTCCTGAAGACCTTTTCTAGAAAACTCCACGTATCTTCAGTGGGGTTATACTTTCCTTTTTTGTTCTTTTTCTGCAGCAATAGGACAGAAGGGGACACCCTCCCTCTTGCCTGAGGAGCTGATAAACTTTTCTGTGCTTCCATAGGGGAACTATTCAGATTTCTAGGAAACCCAGTTAGGTTTCTTTTATTTGGAAGTCCGGTGTATGATTTCTGATTTAGAACATCCATCAGTAGTCCTTGAAAAAGGCTCCTGCCCAGATCACTGCTGTAGTTATTGAGGATCAGTAAAGAGTACCAGAAATGGAATTTACAACCAAATCCTCAAAGTCATTTCAAGCACAAAATTTGGAGAAGGTTGCCTCACTTGCAAGCAGTAATCTCCCTTGCACAGCAGTCTGGTGTCCTCTTCAGAGGAGGTAAGATAAGTGCTGGCTAGAGCTTTACTAATGTTGTAGTTTGAGTAGACATTAAGGGCTATGACAATTTTTAAGTGCTTCTCAGTCACGGTTCTTGGGCTCAAGAGCGCCTAAAGTGAACAACTAAAAGATTTTTCCATTCTGCTTCCTTTCCCCAAAATGGAATAGTTCATAAGGAGTTCAACTTCCTGTTTGCTTGTTTGTTTTTGACTTTTAATCCTGGGGGATTTAAATTACCTGTACTTTTGGGGCAAGCTCGGCAGAAACACACAACAGGAGCAGTGTACTTGCAAGCGGATCGTGCAACTGTTTAGTTTGTGGTGTGTTTTCTTTTGTACTGCTGTAGTCAGTAACTGCTCTGGATCCCGTTCCAGGACACAAGCCAAGAATGAGAAATAAGGCTGCAAGCGAGACAGAAATTCACAACCACAGTATTGTTTGACTTGGAGTACTCACCAGGGTAAAACCTAAAACAGGAATACAAGATGCTTTAAGTAGCAGATGCTGATTTTAATCTTTCTGGTAGTTAGGAAGTCCACCTTGCAGAGCCACATGCAGCCCACAGAGCCACGAGGGACCTTGCAGAGGGATTTCTTCCTGGTTATGTCAGCGAGGAAATGACAGCAGGAGCAAGTGTTGGTAAGCACCCAAGGCTATCAGTAGAGTAAGCAGGATGCATATGAATATATGCTTTGTTAGAGAAAAGGACTGTGCTATCAGTGAGAATAAGCAGCAGCCGATTAAGAAGATGAATGGTCAAAATGGGGAAAAAATACCTGCATTCTAGTTTGCTAGGAATTTTTAGCCAAAAACATGACAGTCTTTGAACATACACACTGCATGAGAAGGCAAAGATAAAGCTGCTTTGCTACAATTTGGAAACTAAGGGTTTGATTCTGCTTAAAGAGGGAGAAAAACATTAAAAACTGCTGCAAAACTCCAAGATCAAAATAGGATAAGATGGCAACAGAGAGCAAGCATCACAGCGCTATGAAATAGTACAAAGGGAACATGTATCCTAGATCTTAAAAGAAATTGGTGTAATACAAACTCTTAAAGAAAACTCCTCTTTAATTTTCTGGTAATTTCTAAAGTTTATGATGAAGCTTTAAAATTATTCAGGAGACATTACAGTACGAAAATTGAATTTGGGATTGTAGCACAAATTACTGTACGGGATGATATAAACTCTCTAATTCCCAAAGCAGTTGTTGTTTGAGCTGTTCAGAAAATGTTGACAAAAATTACATTTTTATGAAAAATAAAACTTCTCTCAAAACTGTTTGCGATTTCCTAATCTAGCCCACATTCCCAGTTCCCAGCCATCTTTGAGAATGCTCTGGGTGGGATCCAAAGCCTGTGAAAGCAATGGACAGGATCCCACTGGCATTCAGCAGGTGGGACATGAATGCCAAGTCAGTGTCAGGATGTCTCTTGAAAGCCATATCTCTCGTTGCAGATCCCGAATTTTATATCTAGGCCTGAAATAATCCTCTGTAAAACAAGCTACAAAGGCTTTAGATATTTTATGGTCAAACTTACTAGTGCAAACAAAATGGCAAGTAGTAAATTTGTAAGGATGGCAATTACAAAATGAAAATAGCCCAGACACGTTCAATGGGAAAGGTATGTACTACGCTGTCCAAGTAGGGAATGCAAATTTTACTATTCAGAAAGGCCCAAAACTATCAGCTCAAGCAGTGTTTGTGCCCTGGCCCTGCATCAGCTGCAATTTTACCACTGGAGAGAGGCTGAACACGTTTACAGCTGCGTGCCTGTGCAGCCCACCTCTCCATCCAACTGACAGCAATGCCCTTCCAGTCTGTTTCATGTGCAAACTGGAGTGCTCCACATGCACTGGCTCACCCAACACTTGCATGCTCTTTCCCTTTTTCTCCTTGAAATCTGAGGTAAAGCAAAGTAGGAAGAGCAATGCACAAGTTCTAGGGGAAAATGTTAGAATTACAAACCTCCTGTCCCTGCCCACCAGAGCTGGAGAGGAGAGTGCCATGTACCTGCTTAGAAAACCTGTGCAGATAATCCAGGCCATTCTCTGGCACCTTCACAGCTATGCTGTTTTCCACAAGTAGCTGGTGTTTTGTCTCAGATGAAAATTATTTGTGTGAAAAGGACAAAATAAAGAAGATCCACTTAAAAGGACTTCCATAACAGTATTTTCTGCCCTTAAAATCTCTGATTATAGAAGAAAATTTCTCAGCCAAAACAGTCTGTAAGAATTATAAATTAATTTTGTTTACAATTATCAAAGTGAGATTTATTTTGATTGAGTGATATTTTTAAAAGGAAAATTGTTACCCTTGCTGAAAGAAGCACCAAATCCCTGCAGATATAAACATTTTAGCCCAAGGAGGTCAAATGGTTGAGTTTCCACCAAAGGCCTAAAATTTTAGCAACATTACAGGGTACAGAATCACAGTTTGAAGGAGGGAGTCAACCTTCACACCCTGCAGATTCACCTTCAGGTACAACTTTCTTGGGCTGTGCCATAAATAAGCCTGTAAGAGTTCTGCACAGCAGGCATGTATACCTAGCCAGTGAAAAAGAGACTTCAATACTATATTGACTTTATACCCTGGGCTTTGGGATTCTTTGGCTGAACACCATCCACATGTACAAAACATATATACAAAGAAAAGTGAAATGTCAAGGAGGTGAAAAAGGTTCTGTGATTTTAAAACAGCAGGTAAAATTTCTAATACTATTTTCCTTCATGCTGACTTCCTAAACTCGATCCAATTTATAGCACTGATTGTCATCCAAGGAGGGGAAAAAAAAGCTTGTCATTTATTCTTTGTGTTGTTCAGTGTATCTCCATGTCATACCTGGCTATGTAGGCAGTCACTAGCAGTGCCTACAATCATCTGATAGTCCAGGATCAGGGCTAAAGAAAACTTCCAAATGGAGAAAATACAAGTCAGCATCATCTGCCATAATCAGATTTTTAACCAGCTTCTTATATTCTCTAAAGCAAGGAGTCCCATAAGCTTTGGATAAATCAAATGGTACAGATTTTCTGTCTCCCGGTTTGTCATGAGGTCCAAAGGCATGTCTTCTCCCTGGACGAGGTTTTATTTAAGTCTTTGTCCCACTTGGGTTCTCTGGTGTGCTGCAGCACCCTGCAGCCATTCTCCCTACCAGAGCCTTTGGGGGTGGGTATTTTTTCCCTATTGTGCTACAGGCTTTCACTGACCTTTATGAAAGATTTATCCCCTTTCAGATTTCATTAAAATGGGTCAGATTCAAAAACTGTTGGTGAAGAAATGGCATACATACACACGAGCAAATACACACATGAATATTAATCTACAGTTTGCTTTTTTTTAAATATATTTTTTCTTAATTTTTTTTTGTATGGGAACTAGCTTAAAATACTATCAGGTAGAATGAGATTTCTCTCCATCAGTCATAATGAACACATGTACTCCTATTTCATTCATAGTTTCAGGAAATAATAATAATTTTTGTAGCAGGAAAGTTAATCTGTCAGGATTATAGTATTCAAAATGAGCTGTAAAGAGAGGGCAAGAACCATAAATGATAAATACTTGTAAACTAATTGCTGGTTTTATTTTATCAAGCCACAAGAATGTAAAATACTCAGCTCCAGGGATTCTAAATGGATTGAACAATATTTTTTAAAAGAAATCTTTCATTTGTTTTATTCCAGGATAATGAGTAAGTGCCCCCAGGATAGTCTTGAAAGGAGATAATGCATCTCAAGAGCTGACTTTCTTTTTCTGGCAACATATTCTAACTGTAAAAGTATTTGAATTAAGCAACTAGACCGACTGGCTGTCAATACTACAAAGCAACTTTACAAAGCTGCCTTAGTTGCACTGCTCAGCCACAGTTATCTTTCAGTATTCAAAGTTGCCAGGTATATTTTCATCTCATGTGAAGACACAGTTGTCTTTTCAAACTTCACATGCAACATAAGAGAGCAGCCAACCCAAGCAGTGAGTTGCTTGAGAATCCAGAGATTTGTCCCCTTTAAAGCCTTGGCAGCTCACTGTGGATTCCAGCACTCACTGAGGGGACAGTACAGGGCATTTGGACCATCGCAAAAACACCAGTGCTGTGGCCTTTTCCGAGGGGAGGGAAAGAGCACATCCAGTGTTCGTGGCAGACTGTCAGCAAGCCAAAGAGTAATGGGTTTTTTTCTTTCAGTTTAGGGTGTATAATGGAGTTAGGGGCTCAGAGCTTGCTAAGTATGAATGCGAGTCTAGCTCCCAGGGAACTCAGGAGAAGAGCTTAGGAAATCAGCTGAACAGACACACAGAGCAATTTTTACAACATGAAAAAAAAAACCCAAGCAGAGAAAGTAGGTTTATGAGGAAGGAAGACAGAAGGAGGTTCAGGGTGACCAAGTGCTGATCCTGAGAGGGCATTGTTTTGGCTGATTGAAAGACAAAATTTAGCTCCAGTGTTAAATAAGTGTCCAAATTAATGCGGAAAAGACAAATACAGAGATTCAAAAGCCAGATACTGTAATGCCTGGAACCTAAAATTTACACACAACAGTATAGAGCCCAATCTTACAAGTTCATTTTACTTACAAAATTTTTTCTTAAAACCTCTTTGTGCATGCAACACATAGATGACCATGACTGGCTGCTATCTCTACAACTGTTAATACTTCTATACAATGAGGGAACAAAAATGCAAAGCCAAATGGAGGAGGCAATATGAGTAAGTGGATTAGAAAAAGAATTGGTGATTGAAGGATATGGGTTTCTCTGCCTTGCTGAATGATGGCAAATCAAGCTCCTGCTGCTTTAGATCCCCAGCTAAGCTGGGTGGTGAGCCTTGAGGACCTCAGACAGGAATTTCTGACCTGCTTTGAAACAAGACACCTCTGCAGCTACCATAAACTAGAAGCTTCAGCATTGACCTTCAGCAAAGAACGCTGTGAAATATCCAGACAGACAGATGTTGTAGTCTTATCTTCACTCCATGACTGAGGACGGTGTATTTTCCAATAAACTTTGAATCTCAAAGAGGCCCACTAGGTAGCAGGGTGGGCCATAACTGACAAACACAGTCCCAGTCTTCTGTAAGGAGAGACATGAAAAAGGTACACTTGGGATTGCCATGGACCTTCCTAATTCTCCTGGCAGCCCCATTAAAAGAAAATAAAACAAGAAAAAAAAACCAGACAAGGAAAGTGTTGGGGAATGCACCTAGTTACATGTTTAGATACCAGTTTTCCCAAAGAGTTGTAACAAGCCATTGACTTGTTCCAGTGATTTGTAACATCTGGGTCAGAAATACATCCATCCAGTACTGCAAAGTCACTGTTGCTGTTAATGGAATCCTCACAGATATCTGTGAGCCCTTCCAACATTTTGACTTCAGTGTAAAGTCAGAAAAAACTGTCCACGGTGGAGAGGTCAAAACAGAAAAGGACACCTGTTGTCTAAGGTTTAGCTGTATTCAGACCTCTATAAAACTGTCAATGAGAGTGTCAAAAAACATGGGACCAAAGTACTTTGCAACTATTATAGACATCAACCATTTGTTAGATATTGAAATTCACAACCTAATTATGGTTACCTAATATACATATATGTTATCTCTTTATGTATTCATGCCCCTGCAAGTACTCCTTTGATAGTATGCCTCAGTTTCATTGAATGTGCTGATTTGTATAGCTTCCTTTTAAAATCACTAACCTTCAGGAGAAAGAAAACATACAAGTCGCTTAAGAAATGTTGATTTATGAACTACAGTGGTCTTTATTTTTCTTGTAAACCTGGGTGGAAAATTGATCAGTTATAAGCCTGCTATAGATCTCACAGGTTTGCAAGATATATTATTGTATTTCAAGATTATCTGATATTGCAAAAGATTTTTTACCCTCTTTTTATCTTTACTATGGTCATACATTTTCCTGTCTCCAATTTTTTTTCTACTCTTGTTAGAGTTAGGGAAGCTATCAGAAAACAAAAATAAAGAGGAAGAAATCATCCTAGAAAAGTAGCTTTGGGCCACCCCAGGTTTTTCCAGTCCATCATAATGTGGGTTTTATTTCATACCCCACTGAGGTGGAATTTGCAGAATGTTTCTTGAATTACCATGAGGCACTCTTATAAGACAATTACTGTCTTTTTTCCCCTTTTTGCTTCACTCTGCTTTTGACAGCTGTTGGTGTTTATTATATAGCCAATGGACCCGGCATTAATTTTCAGAGAAGATCCCTTCTGTAGGATACAGACCCGTTGAATTGTGAAGTGAAATATACAGACTCGGACTGCACAAAAGTAGAATATCCATCTAGTAGACAACAAAAGTATTTCAAAATCTTTTGAAATCCAGTTTTAGGCAGCAAGACAAAATATGAGCATTTGACTAGAATGGTCTAAAAAATAATGTTTTGATGTTGTGAGCATAAATAAGAAAGTGATGACCTTTTTATCAGAACAAAAATATAATTTCAAAATCTCATCAGTTTTGATAGGTCAAAACAAGTCTATTGCTCCAGATTTTTTTGTTTGGGGTAATATTATTGAGATAGAGACCTCTTAATAATATTCCCCAAATGTCACCTGTCTTAAGGATCTCCCAAATAATCAGTTGGACACCATCATCAAACATAATCACATACATTGGTACATATACCAAGGTAAATTTTATTCTGGGTCACTTAGGTTCTCATTATTTACTTGAATAATCTGTACAGATCCAGATCGTGTAAAAACTTTGGTGAGTATAAACTTATATGTGATTTTAAAAGGCATATTCAATGCATCTTTTGAGCTTTGGAATGTTCAGTTGTTCCAGAGTCCTTTAAATATTTGAGTGCTCAGAGAGCAAACAAACTACCCTTTCTCTGACTGGATGGGGCTGAATGAGTTCTGAGCAACTGGTATCCAGTTCAGTAACACCAGTGGTGCCAGTCAAACACAGGCTTGCTTTCAGATACTGAGTCTTGAGCTGAAGGCTAGATGAGAATTACAAGCTGTATTTTGGCAAAAGCAACAAACAATTATCACTTTCATGATACAGATCTAAAGCTTTGGCAGTTTAGTTGTGACCATCAGCCAAGTATCTATCCAAGTTATCTGCATCTTTCTTGATCATTTTCCATGTTTACGGTACACCTTTGCTGAGATGCTACTTCCTTTTTTATGTTGAACTTACAGCCCTTTCTAGGAACAATTCTTTTTCTCTTACCCCTGAATAAGGAGCTAACAGTAAGGGGGAAAGTTTCTTGCGCTCTTTCTAATTGGAAGGAGACCTGGATCTGGGCCAGAATGTAAATAATGTAAATGTGCTCCTTCCTAAGCGCTCCCCTACTAAGGGGCATACACTAATTATCTTGCAGATGTTGAATTTTGTTTTATTCCACTGGAATATCCATTGAGTGACAACCACAAGATTTCTGGAAAACTAAGAGGTTTTTCTCATTATTAACACAGATGTTACAATCCAGACTGAAAAGCAGAGCTGTGGACTGAGACAGAAGGTTAGGACAAAAGCTTTAACTAATCCTCACATTAATCAAACCTGAAAATCGTAGAATCATAGAATGGTTGGGGTTGGAAGGGACATTTAAAGGTCATCTAGTCCAGCCCCCTGCAGTAAGCAGGGCTATCTTCACCTAGATCAGGTTGCTCAGAGCATGTTTCCAGGGATGGGGCTTCTACCACCTCTCTGGGTAACCTGTTCTAGTGTTTCAGCACCCTTTCTGTAAAAAATCCCTTCCTTATTATGTGTTCTAATTCTACCCTCTTTTAGCTTAAAACCATTATCCCTTGTCCTGTCACAACAGGCCTTGCCAAAAAGACTGTCCTCATCTTTCTTATAGGCCCCCTTTAAGTACCGAAAGGCCGTGTGGGGAAACATGTTCATCATTGATTTTCACTTTTATCTGAACCAACTCTTCAGATGTACATCAAATGGCTATTCTGCTAATGTTAGTATTACTGATCATATAGGGGTTTTGCATAGGCGGTGATTTTCTTCAGGTCTCAAATTCACACCTCTCCTGAAGAATTTACTGTGCAGTTATTGGTGGAGGAATATGTAACAGAAATCTTCTACGCTGAGGTTTTCTATTCCCATATAAAATCTAGCAGAGTCACTTAGTGCATGAGACAAGATGGGCCAGATGGACTAATGATCCAGTCCAGCTGGTTCTAACATCCTTGTTGCTGCCTTTCTATCAATAACACAATAGTTATGCACACTAAAAAATAGCTTTGAAGAATTCCTTAATCAAGAACCTTACTGATACAGCCTCCTGCTGGAAACATCCTTCTCTTTGCCATGAGAAAGTTTAAGTGTATAACACCATGATTTGTTAGGTGGAAGAAACTGTATGACAAAACACTTCAGAGACACAATGCTTTTTGCCAAGCAGCTGAAACTGTTTTGTTGATAAATGTTCATGTCTCATACTATTAACACTGTCACACAGGTAAAGTTTGATCTCCTGACAAAACCTCTCGCGGCTGTCTCTTAATCTATTCAGTAATCAATATTAACACTGTCAAATATCTCAGAACATTCCTTTTACCTTGTTTGTTTCAGTATGTGCTATATACACATATTTCACTCCATATATTCATTCTGTATGCGTATATATATTTCATTCCAAGTGATAAGTTTTCTTTAGTAACTGCAACAGGCCAGAATGTAACAGAAAGATGAATGCCCAGATACCTTGGCGAAGAGCATGTTATTAAAGATTTGGAAAACAGGAGAGGCAGCTGCCCACGTAAACTTGTAGTTCATACCGGCCTTCAGGCTGCATCAGGATCTCAATAAAGTCTGACAGTTTTGTTTGCTGTCTTAGGAAGCTGTTTGCTTTTGTAACTTCAACTCAGCCTGACACCAGCAAGAATGTACAGCGCTTGGTTTACTGTGAAAAATGGTCACCCCTCTCATGACTGAGCCTATCACTTCTCAGATACTTATGGAGCCAAGTAATAAAAGATGCAGTTCTGTGATAAAAAAATAGATGGTTTGCCTATTCCAGCTGTCTCTTAATATTTAAAATAAGCGCGAGGATGCATAAACCCAAATACTAGACTGTGCCCTCACACCTAATCACTCCATTCCAAAAGCTAGTGAAGAAGACCTTTCCAGATTAATTACACCAGACACCTCGACTCCTTCTCAGTGCAGCAGATTCCATTTTTCTCTTAAACACATGTTTCCTTAAGGCCGTCAGAACTCCAAAGTTAAAGAAAATTAGCATGTGTCTTGGCTTAACTGAGACCTAGAAGGATGGAACTGTTATTTCTTGGAGATCAAATGAGCATAACTCTGCAAAGTTTGAGTTTACACAAGCAGACACCGCATTTTAATAATTTATCTTCTCAGAGGAGCATATTGTACCTTGAAGTAGAGCCTGAAAGGTTTTATCCTGTAGGGAATGCAGCTACAACAAAAGAAAACTGAAAGCCATTTGGCTGCTTGTGACCAACTCAGAGTTCAAATTGGCCAAATTCCATACACGAGCACAGAGAGAGACAGATACACATAGCGACGGCAACCAGCTCACAGTGCCAAATTGCAACCATATTTATAATCCTTTCAAAACACTTGGGTCCATTTTTGTGGGAACAACAAACATAAAAATAATGAAAAAACAATATTTCTTTTAGGAAGCAAAGTGTCTCTCTCCCACGCACCCAGTAAAAGCAGTCATGTTGCATTTCCTGCTATTAAGCTGAAAAATACCAGCCTTTAACATTTGTAGTTTCTTGTCAAGATTTCTTTTGAATAAACATGCTGAAAATAAGAAACCTTAAAGTTTAGATATATATTGTCCTTTCAGACTAGATCCAAGAAAAATCGCTCATACCTGACTGTGTGGGCACACACTCTTCTGAATTTAAATTATACCTGTTCTTCTGAAGCTATTGTTTCAGTATCAGAAAATTGGTTTAGTCTTTAATATGCATGCAAATTGCATTTAGTGGTGGCACAGAGTGAGATTTTGTACCCGTGCTATTGTGGCTATTAAACTTGTAATGACAACAAAGAATCTCTCTCGATACTCAAACACTATTGTAAAGCACACATGAATTTTTGTTGATACATCTCAAAATCACAACAGCAAATTTATATATGCTCATGCATATATTCAATATATTAAAATGTTTTACATTTACACCTAACCAGGTTTTTGGGGGCAGACCATTAGCTGGTGACATCAGTCAAAACCATTTTAAATTTATAGCACATTACACTCTCTCCTTTACTGTTGTGCTGTGACCAAATTTAAATTTTTCTGTTTGAAACTGTTTGAAGAGCCTCCCACCATTCTGAAGTTCTAAGAGATCAGTTTCCTTCAATGCTCTAAATCAGCCTGGAATAACCTGAGGATAAGTCCCAAATGATCCAATAATATTTCTAACAGCATCAGAATCCAAAAATGAAAGTTGTTTTCATATCTGCAGTAGCAAGTATTTATTGAAGGGAAGATGCTGATCTAGTAAATAAAAGGACGAAGACAATATTTTCTGCTGAAATGTAGGGAAAAAGAAGGAAGGGAGAAGAGTAAGAAGAGTTATTCCCTGAAACCGGGCAAATGTGGACTGCATGATGCCGCTTACAATTCTGAAACATGAAGCAGAGCTGCAGTAAAGTGACATTAGCAGCTTTCATATGATAATTCGTATAGAAGAGAAGGTTGTTTCTGGGTGGAGCACTAGCCAAGACCAAGTTCACTGAACCTAGTGCACTGTTCAATCAACCGTGGAAAAAACAATGGGAGACAGAGATGGGGGAGACTTTTATTTTGACCTGGTAGCAGACGTGCAGGCAGGGGGTGAGTATAGGGAGGGGAAAGTATATAAAAGTGAGAATTCAAGAAAGCTAAATATTTGAAATGTCTCTGAATGCACATATATTATGTATAACGATAAAATAACAATCATTCCTTCATTGACAGACAGTGTGGCAAACCGAGGAAATGTAGATTTATATGGTACGTACAACATGTGAAATAATGCGAGAAGATAGAGGCAGTCTGCCAAGTCTCCCCCTCCCCAGTACCCCCTCCCCAGACATTGACTTTCAAAGAGGAAAAGATTTCATACAACAAAATCTACCCTGACTTCCAGGAGGGATTTACACTTAGCTGTATCTTCTAAATAGTCCCAAATAAATTCAAGTTACAAGTAGTTCCTTGAAAGAAATAAGTCTTTTTAGCTTGCTGGGACAGACATACAAGTTGAGATTTTCTTGCCTATGTCTTCTAGCTAGTGTTTTTCACCTCTTTTATTTCCTGCCTTTTGGTATCAATTTTATTCTCATTTTAAAATAAAAGCTACAAAAAGGCTGTTCTATTTTCATGGAAATTTCCCAGCAGTAAGAATTTCAACTTATTTCCAGAAGAATAATCTTTGTGCTGGTCAGTTCAGTCAAGATAAGTTTGTTAGCTTTCACACAGCAATTTACTAATTAATGACAAATTAAATTGTGTTCTATGACTTCAGAGGTGGTGCATAAGGTTTGGGATTCCTGGAATATCTTCGGACTGGCTACAGTCCATTTGCATGAAAATATGGCTGTTAAAATTGTTGAGTGTTTTGAGCACAAAATAAACCTTTCTGCTGTATAAGCTTGTTTCCTTTAGTCATACAGATATTTACATTTGATTCGATACTCCTGGTGTGCCTTAAAACGTGTATAATTCAAAACCACACACCTATCATATTAACACATTGCTGCACTCTTTGGGAAAAATCATTCAGGCTGCTCTGAGAGATGTAAGTCATGCTATCAAAATGCATTGCTTTACAGCATGGCTTCATTCTCAAAGAGTGTGGGAACTGTTCACAGTGCTACTCTCCTCAGGGTTTCTCACCAGGGGCATCATTTCAGAGTTAGGCATTTTCAGGCACTCAGGATTGGTATAGTTTCAGTCTCACTGAAAAGAACAAGTATCTTGTGCCTGACTTTAATGGGATATCATTGTGATACAATACTTAGGAAAGAGCCTTTGAATTCGGGTCGTGAACTGCCCCTGAGATGTACAAGGTTATTTGGGGATGACCTGGCCTTTCCTCCAGCAGCATCAGTCTCCGTTGAGCCTGGACACCAGGAGAGCCCAGTGTTTCTGGTAGGGTGGGGGCACAAAGCAGTTCGAGGAGGTGCAAACCTTCTGCACTGTGCAATCGGTCCTATGTCAAAAATTTGTGTATCACCTACCAGACATGGGATGCATATCTGATGCACGTGTAGTAGTTTTTGACTTTGTGACCTGATTCATACTGTATTCCCAGAGTACATTTACTGGAGTATCCATCAGATGATCAAGAATTTTTATATTTTGTCATCTAATGTTAGAAGGGACCATGAGGCAGAAGGGTGGCAGAGAAGACACAGCAGTGAAACAATGCTTAGGGGAGAGAGGCTTGGCTGAAGACCCTGTACCTAACCCATAGGTCAGCTACTTGGTCTAAAGCAATTTTGGTTGCATCTCAGCTGCTTTGTACCAGTTCAGTTTTCCCACACAGCGTACGTTAGGTGTTAAAAAATCGACCTCAAGTGCCAATGTTTTCTCTAGTGGTAGATGGTGCAGCACGCTGGGCTAATCTCCTCAGACTTGAGGAAATGTGCAATAAGGCAGGAAAGGTTTAGTTTTTAAAATAAATTGAAGGTTTGATCACAAGTTAGCATTCTGCAAAGCTGCATGCTCTATGACAAGTTCTTAAAACCAGAGCTAGCTAATAAAAGCATTGTATTGATTGTCATGCCACATCAGGTCAGAAATTCATTTAGTGTTTTATTGCATTTCTAGCACCAGATGTTTCAGAGGAAGGTGTGAAACTCCCATAACAGAGAATTATGCAATAACTTGCTTATGAGAGAATCTTCTTCCTAAACCCAGTGCTTAATGGTTAGCATTATTGTTCTTCTTCCTATATACCATATCGTCCTATTTAAAGTGGCCGTAGCTATTCTTTCCTCATAGAACCAGTGAGTCTTGCAATCTTTGTTATGGTATTTTAATGTTGCCTGTGTGTAATGAGTTCCACGAGTTAATGTATCTACAAATGGTATTTCAATAGTTTGTCCTTTTTAAAAAAAAACCTTTGATATCATTCACAAGTAATAAAAAGTATCCCTCCTGCATTAATCCTTATTGAGGATTTTTCTTATGCCTCCCTCAGTGTTTCCCTCTCTAAAATCAAACTGGTTCAGTAGCAATACAGATAGTAAATAAATAAAAAAATATATATACCTGCAGAATTTTGCCTCACTGTACATTCCTTTGTTAGGTATGAGCACATCATATTTTATTTGAATTTATTTCTGCGAGACATTTCAGTAACTAATATATGCTCAATGTTTTATTTAGAAGCTTTTAATCTGGCTAAGCAATACAGGTAACTAGAGATATTTTCATAGTATGCAGAGAAGAATGGACACAGGTAAATCCATGAATGAGAAGCCAGGTTACAAAATCAAAATAAAATTTCTGTGACTATTCTTGAATGTCTACTAAACCCCAGTACTTTCATAAACTTTCCTGACAGAAGCTCCCCTTTCAAGAAAGCTAATGAAACTGAACTCAAAGCAGATGGGAATACAATCAAGA
Organism: Actenoides lindsayi; assembly: GCA_025331215.1. Classification (NCBI taxonomy): domain Eukaryota; kingdom Metazoa; phylum Chordata; class Aves; order Coraciiformes; family Alcedinidae; genus Actenoides; species Actenoides lindsayi. The sequence goes on from WTSP01020522.1 coordinate 109,101, forward strand.
CAAATTTGTTTTCCAATTCCATTCAGTTGTTGTGGATTTCTTTTTCTCCACACTTCTACTTTCAGATTCTTCATCTGTTTCATGGGTTGCTACTGCTTACTCTCCCCATAGTGAAAGATCAATACATTCATATTTTTAAAGTATTTTCAAATCTCTGAGTGAAAGGGGCAACTATATCAAATTCATTTTGTGTTTATAAAAAAGAAACTTAAAAGTTACTTCAACAAAGGCTTCAAAATCCAGATCAATACAGATCTGAGAAGAGAATACAGTGAATCCGAGTACAGCGTTATGTGTATGTTACGCAGTTTGGCTCTAATCCAAGAACGGACTTAGACGTGGGCCCAGTTTTACACACTGTGAGTAGTGCCATTGTTCTCTGAGACACTACTCTGCCCTAAGTGCTTCAGCTGACTGGGGCCTTCTTACCATGGGGCAGAAAGGGAAGTGCCACAAGCATTGAGACATACAGGAATCCAATTATGTTTCTTGCCCAATAGATCCACCTATAAGTTCTCTGTTTTCCACTTCCACTATATTTTCTTTAGTCCACAAGCAATGCTCTTTATTTTACCAGCTTCCATCAGGGCAGGTGTTATGTGAGCATTCCTTTCAGCAGCTTTGACATCCTTAAAATTCAATGATACAAATATTCAGAAATAAAAGCCAAAATCTCTCTCCCTAAAGTAAATGAAAGCAAATGGTATTCAGCTCACACTGAAAATTTTTATTCAGTCTGGGTAGGCACAAGGAGAGACCTTGCACAACAAAGCTTTCCGGTGCTACTGAAACACTACCTTTGGGTCTTTCTTCCCACGGCATGAGAATAAACAAGAACTCATCTTTCATTAAGGATTTGAGAAACGCATCTCTGTCCCATTTGGAAGATGAGCACCGACTAAATTAAGAGCTGACCTTACTGGCAAAAACTTTTCAGCAGTTTCATACTCATTTGGGTTCACCTCCTAGATGTCTTAACTCACAGAAATAGGGGAGTTTGTGCTCTTCTGCCTGAATCTATCAGGTACCACCTTGCAATACAGGGAGTTAAATTTCCACAAGGGCAGTAGCTTGCTTTTATTACATTGCTTTCCACAGGCCATGGATGACTCTATATTAGTATTTTATTTGGGAATAGGAACTTTAAAAGGAAGTTTCCCAATGCATTGACTTAACACACCTTGGTTCACAACACAAAGCAAACTCAGGGGGGACAAACAGGCTCCTTTTTGGACGAAGCTGATGTAAAAGAAGCACTCCAGAGGTCAGCTTATGCCCTTCAGGCATTAATGGGCTAGGACTGGGCTTAGTCCATAGGAAAAAACCTCCAAAATGAAGAGTTTGAACCTTTCATCCTCAGCACAAATTACATCTCTCTATAAGTCATCTTCTTTTGCACTGCACTGCTCAATAGTGTAGATGACAGTAGAAAGCCATAACTTACAAGTTAAGATAATTGCTATTTCACACAAACATCAGTTCTATACAGGACAGCAAAATCTGATCTCATTTCTCAGTGATGCAAAGTACTTCAGTAAGTGCTTTGTAACAGGCAAGGTGCACTGCAGCAGGGTAAGCTGGCTCTCCTCCCACAATGACACCAGGGGCAGGCTAGTCTCTTCCTCTCCTGGCAGTAGAAGGAATAGTGACAATGAAGAGCACAAAGGAGATCACTCCTATTGTTTTTTTTCTTACCTCTGCAAGTTAATAAATTAAGGATCAGAAGGCTTCATTCTTCTTCATGCAGGTCTGAGAGAAAAGTCTAAATTTTCAACCCAACGTCATTCTGCTCTCTTCTTTCCAGCTCTCACATCTTGCAATAGGGGAATTCCATATCTCACACATGGATGGGATCCCATGTGAATACATTTTTCTTGGCTTTGTGATACAAAAGGCTCCAGCATTGCAATCAAGTCCCTAAAGGTGATCCTGATAAACACGTCCTGATAGAATGTCCATTTGACTTCTGTGGTTTCTGATCAGACCAGGAACTTGCCTGCACGGGGGTTACGTTCAACTCACAGGTCAAGGGAGTAGGCAAGCATGGTGAAAGCTTGTCCCTCTTTCACCCAGTCACGACAAAACTCACTCTTACTTTGCTATGCAAGTGTCACCTTATTCCTATATCCTCCACCAGGTTAACATGCACATAAATTCTATTAATATATTACTAAAATTTGTTGCATTTCATGGCTCTGTTTGGTGTACTGAAACTTTTTTAAAGGATGCTATAAGAAATTACCTTACCTCCTTAAAAGAACCCATGTCGTGCTTTCTGGAGTGACGTTCCCTCAGTTTGGCTCCTCAGCTGGGTTCCACAAGACCCTTAGAAACTCTGAAAAACAAAGCACAATTACAAAAGCATTATGCTTTATTCAGGATTATTTTCATTTCTATTTACATGGAAGTTTAATGTAAAGCTTCAGCACTCAAAATATTGTTCTTCCACTGAAAAATTTTTCCTGCCTCTCTTTTTTTAATTACATCATTAGAGTATGTTTGCAATTAAGGCAAAAACAAAGATTTTCCTTTTTTTTCCCCTCCCTGCACAAAACCTACAACAATATTTACTTTACACAGTGAACACAGAGCTCAGTTCAAATCCAAAAATTTAACCTGGGGTTATTTGCAGTAGAAATGCATCTTTTATAATTATCCCCTTGTGTTAGAACAATCCTAGTCAGTGCAGAACCAGGCTGGCTGCGGATTCCTCTCTCTCTCGTGTAATGCTGAGTGGAAAAGTAAAGATGAAAGCAAGGAAGAGATTTTATAGTGCCTCTTGCAGTCCTTTCTTTCTCTGGCTAGAATATGATTAAAGATATCTCATGTAAACTGGGAACAGGCAACACTTCCGAGCAGCTATTTCAAATTCTGCCCTTGAGGATAATAAAAAAAAAATATAAAATAAAACCTCGTTCTTAGACAGCATTTTTCACCCACAGATTTCAAAGACATTTCTTGTCTCACTATTAAGTCACCCTGAGCCCCTGTGGAAAAGCCTTTCTCTCCTTGCTTATTGGCACCATTGAGTGCCCGTAGGGGCACTGTGGGTAGTGGTGGTGTGTGTCGCGTGGCTCGACATGATCAGAGAAAGTTCTAAGAGAGACCTTTCACTATCATAATCCAGAGTCCAGAGCACATGGCACCATGATGGCTGTGCTGTGGTGAAGCCTAATGCAGCTGTTCCAAACAAAGAGCATGCTGGAGCATCACAGTACCACGGTAAAGGGGCTCTTTTTATCTTAGAGATGTTTCTGGACCACTATTCTCATTTCATTACAGCTATAGCAGTGAATACTGGGATGTCCAAGAGAGAATTCTTTTCTTCATCATATTAATCTGCTATTCCTTTTTCATCTGTCTTCTTTACTTCTAAATCAATTCTCACTCCATGTATTCTTTTCTTTGTTTCATTAACTGATGGTTTTAAGGACTCTCAGTGTTGCATAGTTAATAACTTTTCTGTAGCTTGACTTTTTCCATCAGTTCACATTTCCAAACCAATTAATTCCTTGTTGTTTTCCAATGGTTATTAAAAGGTAGAAAAATCCAGTTTAACCCAGTCTACCGTCTGAGGGATGCATCTATATGCTAATTACTTTTCCAGTTTGCTAGCAGGAAGCTCTGCATGATAGAAAGGACCATTTTCTAAAATTATCAAGGGCCAGACTTTTAGAGGTAGTTAGGTGCTTAAAGATGTATAAGTGTCTAGTGGGATTTTAAGAAGTGACTGGAGATTTAAATCTTATTGAAACCAGTGTGATTGAATTGCAGGACTGAATACCTTTAAAAGCCTAGCTCCACAACATGCAAGAAGAGGGGTTTAAAAAACATAGTATTTAAAAAAAAATATATTTAATCATATAATACAGAAGTTAAATATTTAAAAGAGTGGTTAATTAAATTTTAGGTTAATCAGTAAGATTTTTCAATTCATGGTGTATTCAGCCAAGCAACTTGAGCTAACCAAAACCCCTGGAAACATTTCATTAGTGCCACTTCCAAAAGATAAACTTTTTCCTGATTTCTTTCTTAAACAATACTTATATTAATTCTTAGAAAGGATAATCATCTGTGAGCTAAATAAAATGATATTGCCCTCTTTCACCAGGAACAGCTACATAAAATGTGTTTTCAGTTGAACTTCAGTCAGCTGTATAGATACTTGATGTGATTTTTTCTCTTTTTCCCCCCCAGAGCTATGCCCCGTTGACTCATTTCTGTGTAAGAGGCTCCAAGGCAGAACTCATGGCCAGGCTTCTTGCCTGTTCATATTGCTTAGTTGAAAAGGCTCTCCCAGCTTTTACTTGTCTCATCTACCTCTGCAGCAGCATCACCTGAGCAACAACAGATAGCTAAAACACCCAGCATGAGGTCCTGTTTCAGAATGGCCCTAATGACACAGGGGAGAAATGGTTTTCAGGTGGCCTGAATTCCAATGGACTCTGGTGAATTCAGGATTTGTATACAAAGTACCAGATCTAAGGATAGGACAGCAATACAGGTTACTCCCAACACCAAACAACTATGTTTTTACAAATAACTAGCCTAAAGATTAATTCTCATAGGTGTGCAAAGAAGGATACATTGTCTTGCCTCAGTCTTAATGCCCTTAAAAATTAGCCTAAGGGTAAAGTTTGAAGAAGAGTCTCCATAAGAGTTTTCAGAAGTGACATATAGCGAAGAGCCCAGAACTCCCAAAGGCGTAGGTGTTACATTAAGCATAGATATGCAGATACCTTCTGGATCTGGTTGGCTAATTTTAGAAATGGTGAGTGAAGTGGAGGCCTTCTTCATCTCAAAGAAATCTGAACAAGATCTCGTGCCATCTACTGTGTGGAGGGTTTTAAAAGCACTTTAACACTTCAGGATAGACATCATTGCCAAGGTAGCAAAACAAGGTTTACGGCCTCAATCTGTGGTTTGATTTCATTCTAGGACACAATGACCATGTATCTCTTAAGGCTATCACCTCACAGCCCTAGGAGTGCAGCTAAGCAAAAACACTGGGAAAAAATTATTTCAGAAGACTGATTCACTGCTTGTTTTTCTGATTTGTCCCTTAATCCAGAACTTGTATTTATTTCACAAAATTGCTTAAGAACAGGATGGCTCAAGGTCTGGTAATAGGATTTTTAGCCTTTCACACGCAGCTCATTTATCTGAGCATGGGTAGGTCTTCAGGTCAGTGAGTTGTTGCCCACTGACTCTTGTCCTGTGGCCTCTGAAAAAAATGAACGAGCAACTTGCTCACAGTGAGCAGTTGTCTACCCAAAAATTATCTGCAAAAAGGAGATAGGAACAGAATAGAAAAAAAAAAAACACCAACAACAAAAAACAAAGCAATATAGCTACACAAGGGTAGAATCGAAATTTCTTTATGACCACAGAAATGTTTCTTTTTCCTGTGATACTTTTGAACTATGCTGGTAAGGAGATTTGAGGAAGCCAGCACCATTCAGCCCAGCTCTTCTGGGTAGAGATATATTTTACTGATCCCACACTGAATCACATTTCTGCTGGACTTGCTCAGTACTTTCTGTGGGCAATAGATCTGGAAAAAATAGGAATTCCCATCCTTTGAAGACACTTCCCAACATTCCCTGCTCAATGCAGGGAGTTTGGACTAGATGATATTTAAAGGTGCCTTTCAACCCAAAACATTCTATGATTATGAAATAAAACTTTGAGAGATCAACAGAGTTCAATATTGTGTCTAAGAAGCTTTTTATACACTGAACACTGCAATAAAACCAGAAAATCCTGACTATATGAAAATCATAATATACATACTCACAAAAATAGCTAAAATGATCTTAAATTAAGAATGGAAAAAAAGAAAGTAATAAAATCATAATGATACAAAAGAGGAAAGCTTAGACAAGATATTTAACTTTGTTTAAAACTTTTTGCTTCAGTTTTTCCCAATAAAAGCATTCTGAGCAGTTCTTCAGGGTACAGACTTTGAACAGGAACTGTGGGCAGTGTCAAAACTGAGTTAGAACTGCAGGAGCTGACCTAGCTGGGAGTTCTAGCCACAAGTTTTAACTTTTGGTTTTTACTCAGTCTCATGCTTCTCACCCCATAAAAATATCTACTTAGTTTGGGCTTTCCAAAAGAAATTAAATTTTACTATTTATGCTATTTTATCAGGTCAAGGATTAAATCATATTCTAATAAATAAATGCATCTGTTAAACTTATGCTGCAGCTGAAATCAATCTTTCTATTTACAGGCTGGTTTTAGTAGACAACCTTCAGCTAGCCAGACCTATCCCCATACATGTTCTAAGTGCTCCTAGAACATACTGCAGAGACCTGTCAGAGATAGACACTCCATTAGGGCAGTACTGGCAGTTCCACATAGAAAGCCACCTTATTTCTTCCCCAAACCTCTACCTCGCCAACACAGACTCTCCTTCAGCATAATGGCATGCTCTAATTAGCCATTTGAGTACTACATACTTCCAGCTCAAGAGAAAGCCTCCTCTGACTGTATATGTGGTTGTCAAATACCATTCCCTATTGGAATGTACTCTGAAAAATCAGTAAGCAATTATTACTTATAGAGAAAGGCAACGTTACTCTGAAATAAGTGGTCTTAGACCACTACCCCAGCTGCTGCCTTTGAACTATGTTCATTCACCACCAAAAGACTGTTCATGGGCCAACTAACACTGGACTGGATGAGTTAATACTAGAGGAACAAAACCAACAACTATTCACACCTCAGTAATAAACACCCATGAGAGCGGGCACATGAAGGTACTTACAAATTGTACACCACCAATACAATAAAATGAATTTTTAACAAACACAAACAACCCCAGTCCCATGCTAGATGAAACCAAGTAAGTACAATATAACAGAATAGCCTTAAAGAATCACTGAAGAACAGAAACATGCAGAGATTACTTAAAAAAGAGGTGCTTTATCTTGGTTCTCTCTCTCCTGATTATCAAAACCAGCATGCCAGTACCTCCAAAATACAGCCTCAGGTACTAAGATTAATAATGTAAAGAGACAGAAAAAAAACAATCTCACCAGAGCGGCTGCTTTTGTGGCATATTATTTGTTTTCTTATTTCTCAGTTCCCACTAAGCCTAATTGTTGCACAGGTGTAAATTAGATCATCTCTAATTATCTAATTGATTAGAATATTTAAATTAAAGTTAATTAGCACCTGGTATTTAGTTGAAGTTTGATGCTTCTGTTTCAGACCTTAAAAAGACCTCAAGTGTGTCCATTTTTTCCGACAAATATATTAGCAATTGTATAAAAATATATATCTAGATCATCACATCTGTATCAATGATACTGAAACAACAAAAAAAGGTACTTGTTTGATCATTCTTCATCTGTAATTAGCATAAATCATACGCAGACTTGATTGATAATTGGATGTACAAATTAGGTATGATTTGGTCTGCATGACCATTTCTTTGTATATATACCTAAAATTTATGTTTCCTGTGAATATCATTTAATAAGGTTTACTGCATAACACATTGCTGTGTATGAAGAGTATTGCAGTGTGTTACTTCTTCAATGTATACGGACATTTTTCCTAGGAGACTGAATGTTAAATATTTAGCATCATCCAAGATACAAGGCAATATTTTATTAGATATCTAAGTATTTGGTTTGATTCACTAGAACAGGTAGAACTACAGAATAACTTGTGTGGAAGGTCATCCAGTCCAACACCCTACCATTTTCTGGAAAAGTATAACGTTTGTAACTGTACGATGCCTGCATGAAGATGTTACAGATGCATAGAAGAGGCAAGGAAAACAAAATGCAGAATGTGAGAATCCAGTCCCGTGTCACAGTGTTATAATTTTAAAAAAGGACAGTTCCTGGCAGTTTAAAATTTCATAGATTTCTGTACTTTACATTACTAAAAATCCCTGCGCCTTTGGAAATGTCTATTAATTTGTTTAGGTTAAACTATTTCTCAGCACATTCAGCTAAACTGAAACAATGCCAATTTAAATTTCCATAAAAGTATTCATGTTGAGATGTAGTTCAGTAGTTCCATTGTTTTAAAGTGATATTCCAAGCTGAACGAGTGAAGTTTTCTTTTGTAGCAGTAAAAAAAAATCCCTAGCTGGTACCGAGCTTTTACACGGAACATTGCAGATCTCAGAAGGTAAAGGCCTCAGACCAAAGTTGTGCAGGAGTTGAGGCACTTCTCCTGTAAAACAGGCAACTAATTTCCTCCTAACAAGCCCTGAGTAAAGTTCAGTAAATCATTTGCCGACACTGTCTGACATCAGCTAAGGATTTGGTACAGGGTCTGAAAATCCACAGGTGCCAAGGACGGCTTGTGTGGCTGTGTGCTGGTGGAGGGCAGTGCCCCTGCCAGCAGTTCTGGGGCTCTCTAATGGCATGCTCACATGCTCTACATTTTAGGAATGGCCCAAACCCCATCAGATGAGCAGTGCGTATGTAGCTTTGCATGTCTGGCCATAACATGACTTCCAGATCTGCTGTGCTTAGGGGTTAACTTCACCCTGTAAGCAGCTTGAACGGCTACTAATTCAAACTGCTGAAGTCTGCAGAGCTGTCGGCCTCTTTTAAGTGGAAACTCCCTTTGCTGTGAGCACATAGAGCATGGCTCTAGGCTGAAACTGGATGTTTTCGTCTGCATTGAACAGCCCACTGCTGAAACATTGGTGACGCTAATGACGTCAACAATGAGTATCCTGGAAGGAAATGCTATAGTAGATCTGGCACCCGCTGCAATCAGATCACACTTGAGAGGGCCTAAGGTGAGAGAAAAGCCAATTTAACAGTATTTCAGCAGCGTGCCATCAGAGTAAAATTGTGTGCTGCTGAATGGCCATCTCAATAACAAGTCATGCTCGGAGTAGGGTAAGCATGTGGGTGGGGAGGAGAGAGAATAGGTCTTTGTCAGCGATCACACCAGGGCTCCAGATCAAAACATTCTTCAGCCTCGAAGGGGATTCACCATCCAAACTTCGATGCAAACCTGAATCTCATTGCTACTCCTCTCAGCACACTGAGCTAAATCAAATTCCCATGCGCGAGACCGAAACATGAATCCCAATTGCGTAGCTTGGCCCCATCTCTAATTTGTAATATTACCAGTAATAAGCTTTCCAAGGAAAAGTGAAGGGACGTAACACATCTATCGCCCCGTACATAAAACGTGCTGGGCCAAATTCTTGCATTTACGTTTTGCTATCGAAGCCTACAGAAAAATGTTGATTTAAGCAGTAGGGGCTCTGTGCCTGTGTCTCCCTGTAGATATGAATGTTGTCTCTGTGCCAAAGCCAGAAATGAAGTCTTAGGGTTACTGAGGCAGAGGATGCTATTGAACTCAAGAGAGATTGGAAGAAACTCAAATCCTAGTGTTTTTAGTAGGATTTCTTTCACAGTAATGAAGGCTTTTGCATTAATGGTATTTCACACAAAGGGGTGCCGGTCAGGATCCACGAGTGTGCGTGTGTGTGAGTGTGTGTAAGGGAGAGTTCAATCTGGGTAGCTTTACACTAAAATTAAATCAAGCTTCTCCATGAAACAGATGTTATAGTTCCCTTTAAAAAATAATTAAATTAACAGCAAACAGAAATGTTCAGGAGAAGGAATTTGAGGTTGGGATTTTGGCACTAGTAATTCCCTATACTTAATCCATAAAAGTTTTCTTTTATGTTTACAGAGGGGGGTTAAAAAAAGAAGCAAGTCTGTTACTAAAGGATTTTAAGATACAGTGGAGATGTGAAAGGCACAGAAGATTTTCATTTCCTGTGTTATAGGGTGCAAATAATATCAGTATGAAAAACCTGGCAGGAAGATTTAAGATAGCAGTTTTTACATTGATAAGTATTTGTTCATTTCCTGACAACAAAAAATATAAATCTCTTCAGAAATTAAATACCCTGGCTTGTTGAAGCACTTTTGTGACGTTCTGTGGTAGACTGGCTTCCTTTCATTGGAAATCCACAGCTAGAATAATAATCACAGCATCAGTTATTATACTTGTATCAGTTCTGTGCGGCAAGAGGCTAATACAGTGTATGGCCGAATTCTCCTACTTTTGTGTCACTTATTTTCTCTGTGGGCCAGATTTGCATTTTAATGGAAGTAGTTTATAGACTTCTTTGCTGCCTTCATAGTGCCACAAGTGGCATCATTAAGCGAGTTAAGCCGGATTAATGCTGATAGTAAAGTCAGATAATACAATAACAGAGGCCTTCATTTCCATTTGGATTAGGTGAAGAGAGCAGGCCTGTCTGGTGCAGGGTGATAATTTGTAAGCGCGATATGTTGTACTTGAGAGGATAAGATTAAATTTAGTGGGTTTAACTGTCATCCCAGTAAGTCAATTACTTCATCTTTTCAGGCTTTGAATTTATTTTATAAATAAAATAAATGGAATATTGAGCTGCTCCACAGCCAATTCGAGCTTCCATGAAGAAGAATTACACGTGCTGGGCCAAAAAAAAAAAAAAAAAGAGAGAGAGAGATGGGAGGGGAAAAGAGGTTTCTCCATAAACAAAATATAAACTGTATTCAAGTGCCAGCCTGGCAAGAGCTCAGGAATATTGTCCATCTCTCATATCACAAGCATGACAGATTCCATTGTGACTTTAGTTTATCCATAATAGGAAATATTTATGTTGTGCCTGGCCTTTTCTATTTGTATCTATTAGATTGTAGAGGGAATACACTAAAATACTGATCCCTGCTATCATTTAACTCTTTTGCTTTTTTTACTCTGCTTGCTATCTCCTGTATATTTAATGCTTACACCTTGCTGCTAAGAGAGTCTCAAGAGGAAATAAAAAAAGGAGATCTGTTCGATTTTGATCCGTGTCAGATAAAACCTGGTTTTAATTCCCCTGTCTTCTCTCCTCGTCTCCACCCCCATGGACACCATATCCCTGCAATACCATTTCTTGGGCATGGAAAGTTTGACAGCAAGCTTTCTGTAAATTAGATACAGATAGACAAGCACCAACATCTTCATTTCTATCCACAGACCCAGAATACAGGTGATGTCAAAGGGTGCTTGGCATCTCAACAAGAGAATGCTTATCCATAACAAGAGATGATTTCAGAGGCCCCCCAAACTGGAGACCCTTTCAGAACATCATTTTTAAATACCTAGCTTTCTCCTGTGACTCCTGCTGTGGGGTGTTATCACATGCAAGGGGAAAGAAACCTCTGTAGTCCCGCTAGTCTCTTTTAAGCTATTGAAACAGCTTAGCACTGCAACGAATGGAAGCCTTAAGGTCTGGTGTGGTAAGGTGCTAGGTAAGCTTATCTCCTACTGATGCTGAGAAAAAGCTGGCATTAATCTCCTGGGATGGAGGAAGGACACAGCTAAAGGCTAAGACAAGGGCTCTTCATTCCCGTAAGAATACTTGACACACGGACCATTAGCTAATTCAGTCAAATGAGCATACAAAGACCCTGGCTTTAAAGGGCACAGTACAGAAGATGTTCAGCAGCCTGCAGGACTAAATCCATTGTATGAACCCAGATACCCAGGGCACCTGGAGAGCTGACCAAGAGTGATGGATAGATTCAGACAGATCTGCCTAGGACATGTCTTTTTATGTCTCCTGCAGCTCTCACACGTGGCATCTCTCCAATTTCACTGGGAGCTATAACTGTGGTTACTACAAGGTGAAAGGCACCATTCTGGGTTGCTGTGGGTAGGATGAGTGTATACTTTGACACTTATTCTGTGCCAAGGAGTAAAATATTTTCCACACAATTAAGCTGACACAAACCATAAGCAAATAACTATTTTCAATAGATATTTATGGCATGTTTGCCTCTTTTATGCTAACAGGTATTACATACAGTTTCCCAAACGTCAAAGGAATCATCCAACAACAAAACCAGTAAGGAAAAGAACTGGATCTTTTTGTGATAAAAAGCCATATGAAATTAAATGGGATGTATCAAATCACAGAATCTATCTAATCTTAAATGAAGGGCACCATTGAACATACAAAGATTCCTCTGTAGGTAGGAGATACTTAGTAAAAAAAGGTCCACTTTGAAAAGTGTTGAATAATTCCAATTTCACAATTTCATGCCAGAGTTTGATGGTCAATTTGACTTTCAGGTATCGTAAGATCTGACTGACCTCTTTACATTTTTCTTGACAGCTGACATTTACATCTTCCCATCATTTGTTTTTGAACCATTTCTATAATGACTTATATAAAGATACTAAATGGCTTTAATAGTCACAGGTTTGATTAGCCGATACGTGGAGTTTGTAATCAAAATCCCAACCCTGAGTGTTCTTACAGATATCAGTGTCCCATTTTCTCTCAAATTAGCAATGTCACGCAAGCTTTGAGAGGCTGTAATTACAACCTCAACAGAGCAGAAAAGCCCCAGGAGCCAGCCAGCCTCATTCTGCTCAAAAAATGAGTCTTTCCTTGTCTTTAACACTAGGAAGTTCTTCCTTCTCGCATCCAAGTGTTGTGACTGTGATATAATTCTGCCCTATTTTGGACCCAGCAATGCCACAGGATTTTTGTGCAAATGTCAGTATGGCAGAACGTGACCAGCTTGACTTTAATCTGCCCTGATTTGTCACACAGTTCTGCCAATTGAGTTTCTCAGATGGTATGGAAAATTGGTGCTGCTTTTCTCCAGAATGTGTGTTCACACACTAGCACAGTGTACAGACAGTCATGGGTATAATAAACAAAGAGCACAATAGCTCAGTGTCTTGTCACAACCAGCTGGGCTACCAGTCTCTAGTTACTAGGTGAGCTGAGCTATTTCAGGGAAATTAGACTGTATGCCAAAATGAGGTAGCTAGATGTCTTCCCTCGTTGTGCTAGCTGAGCATCTCACTAATACTGTGGTTATTGTCACAACAAATCTGTGGAATAATGCAGTACTAACTTTCATTTTCTAGGAAGCAAGTCACAGGAAGAGATAAGGGCAGGTTTTAAGGTAGTCAAGACAATAAAAAAATGCAGAGAAGTTAGGAGTAAGTGTAAGTTAATAAGCCTCTGTTGCTTTTTCCCCTTCCTCTTCTCAAGACTCAACTGACCTGCTTAGACTGGGATGTAAATCTCCCAGGAAACACCTGCTTTATATTTTTGCTATTTACAAATTTTTCAATCACTTTTTAAGTGGTGTTAGCAAGCGATAGCTCTTATGCCCAATGAAGCACCTCTGTCTCTATGTTCTGTTACTCTTGTTAGGACTAAGCATAAGCTTTCTGACCAGCTCAGCAAGGGAAGAGGGATTTCTACAGAGAGCTACGAGGTTAAAAACCACTGAATATTCTGTTTGATGAGCGGCTCAGTCCCAAACCTTGTCAAGCTTCAATTTATTTCAAAAGAAAGCAGAAATATGTGGAAAGCATTTGACAAGCAGGAGTCCAAATGGACCAGCATTGTCATGATGAACACCAAAGAACAAACTCGATGGGGTTGTACCAGTGCACAGGAGATCCTTAGGGCCAGCTGTCACCCCATCTTACATGGGTTTTATGCAGATGTAAAGTCTCTGAGGGTGATGTGGCTGCTTTGGGCTTGTTACTTGAAGGTAACTGAAATATAGGTCTGCACATGTCATACAGGGCTGGTTGAATTAATAGTTATCCAGGACATATAAAAGTGTTAAGTTCGCCAAGTGCCAAATATGACTATTTCTTTAAGAGTTCTCACCTGATAAAGGACAGCTTTGCTCTTACTGTTACCAGAAGCAGCAGCCTGTATATTTGTTATCCATCAGTTGCCTTAGAGTATATGTATGTTTTAAAGAGACACAGAATCGAAGGCAGAGATGGATCCTAAAAAGCTGCAGCAGTATCTCAGTTTAGTTTCAGGTAACACGGTATGGGCACGTATTAAACCGTGTGACAGGGAAGGTTCTGCCCTTGCCAAGCTTTAGCTAAAACCAGGCCTCTCCTTACTGTGTTTCTGTTCTGTAAAGCACAGGAGGTTTGTTAGGTTTGTATCAGACAGCTTTGACAAACAGTTGTTAAAAAAAAACGTTAAGCCTCTTAGACACAGGGTGAGAAACATGTATATTACAAATGCCATACAAACCCAAGGCTTCTCAGAAGCTGAAAGCAGAGACCTGTGCCAGCAAGTCTCAGAAGTGGAATTTCTACCCATGAGATCATGTTATCCCAGTCACAGCCAGAACAGAGGGAAAGTTTGGGAAATCAAATCCTTTTGAACATGATACTGTAGCTGCAACAGGAGGGGCAGATTTATAGGTTTGTAGAGCGGTTAATACATTTCTGTGTTTCCCAAAGAATTATGTCTTGTACATTAGGTCAAATTCTCCAGTATAGAACAGTGTGGTTTTACCATGCAGTTAGTAAAATGCAACATAAAATCCATTTCAGTTATTGCAATGAAGATCATTTGACAATAACAGCAGCTCCTGACAACTGCTGAACTGGTCAGGTGCTTCCAGACCACAAACCTTTCTCCCCAAGACTGAAGGAAAGCAGGTATGGCAGAAAGAAAAAATATGACAGGCTGGGTATCAAGGTGAGCCCAGATGAGATGTGCTGTCCTTTGAGGTTGGTATCAGTTAAGGAAGCCACTCTGGGGAAACCTAAGGGATCAGCCTTCAGAAAGCAGTGCAAGAGTTAGAGAAGGCAAAAATTAGTTTTAAGCAAATGCAGCCAGCTATGCCATGAACTGCTGAATGCTGCATCCATACGAAGTGTCAGGAGTAACGTTTCCGTCTACAGTGGGCCAAGACCATGCAATATACTTATTGTATGTGAACATCATCTCTTTTTTTTTGCTACTTTCTTCTTCTTTTACCATAGATCCTTGTTTTAATATGCAGAATATATTGGCTTAAGAAGAAGAAAAATTCTTTCAAGGAAAGAGGAATAAACCAGTGTGAACTGGGTAACGCAGGCTGATTTACTCGCTGAGGAGTGTCAACAAGAGGGTTAGCAGGAGGCGTGTGTGCAGGTACATTAGTCCTGCAGCCAACTAACTCAATCTCTAAACTGCATCTAAGAAACACCTACCTGCCAGAAGGGAAAAAGCACAGTACATTGTGACTGTGTGCTGAGGACACTAATGGAGCATTTTACAGCCGAAAAAAGAGTGCAGCAAGCCTAGGTCAAGAAAGATGGGCTGAACTCTAGAAAGGCAATTAGTGCAAATATACAATAATAGGAATAAATATTATACATTAATCCATTTGTGCAGATTTGAGTGCAGAAAAAAAAGTAATATTATGGCGTTTCTTGAGCATGTGATCGTTTACCTAGTGACTGTTACGATACACATGTACAGTGTTAGTTTTGGAGTTGAACATGCTGACTTTTCCTTTGCATCTTCTAGTTTTTGAAGGTAGAATCATGACATTTCTGAATATAGCTCTGTCTGGGGAATTTTTAAGCCTGATGTTATATTTCCATATGCATGGAAGAATGTCCATGTGTACCTCATGACATTTCCACGTGCCTCACTGCATATAATAGAAACTCTTTCAGAAGATGCTGTTATTTAAGGATTGACTTGTCATATATTAAAATTATATCTCTCAGATTGCTGAGATTTAGGGAGACCTTTGGACTGGAAGAGCATGGATTGCCACTTATATGTTGGTTTACAAGACTTTATCACGTTCTACATGCCTGGCATCAACGTAACCAATTCCCAAATTTTGTATCACAATATTTTAGAAGATTTTTCTTTCTTTCTAAAGAAGGTTAAGGTAATTTACTCACCATGTTTATTATATATGAAGTTGTTGAAATAATGAGGGCAATAAAATTGAATTTAGCATTGTCTTTATTGGTATGAAGGTTATATTCATAAGCTTTGTTTGTTTTAATAGGTTTATTGCACAGTCTTAGGCATATGCTATTATGCAGCAATGGATATGCCTTGAATATTTTTGTAATTGTGAGAAGTATAAAAGTCATTTTCTGTTAGATTGCACAAATCCATTACATTAGTAGAAAGATACATAATTGTAATAGGATTAATGTGCAACACATAAACATGATCAGTAATATTCTTTTTGATAAATTATCTCATTTTAATCACTTGGAATGTAGAGAGATTTCAGGATAGTTCCATCTTTGATTTGCATAATTGTATTACAGACAGACAAATTGCATTATATTCTTCATTAACAATAGATGGCTTGTATAACTATTGTATTTTTGAAGGCACTGCTCTTACGTTCATCCTGTAATTTGTCATTTTATGACACCACTGTTTAGCTTAGTTTGGAGAGAATAGAAACTAAAAGATTATTTGATTTTAGCTGACTACAGTAATATCTTTGCATTCAACTGTAATGCGGTAAGCTATTGTTTGTTTTAACAAATTATAATCCAACAGCTAAAGTTAGTTAGAAAATATTCTTCTCATTTGTGGCAGATCCTATATCCGTGGCTTCTCATAGCAAAGTGTCAGCACTTGTAAATGAACTTCAAAATAAAAGCATGACATAAAATTAAATTAGATCCATCAGAATGTTTTCTCCTTCTGTGCTTTGGCTCGCTCTCCCCCTTTCGTGTTTTTTTCTCCCTTACACATGCACACGCACACAGACACATGCACTATCGAGCTTCCACTGACTTCTTTAGGGTTTTGTGATTCCATAGGCTACATAAACCAGCTGAACTGAATATTATATCATAAAATATACTATTAATATTTTCGATAGCAAATCCTACTCTTTTAGATTGTGTGTTTTCTCTCTGAAAATGAACACTCGCAAAGAATTTTAGGATAAAATAAAATATTTTTTCATTTTTCTCTAACCAAGCTTTCTTCAATCTTTTTTGACTGCTAAGATTACCAGTAAATTAAAAGTTAGTAGCTTGAGACAACTTTGCACTCCTACCAAATCAAAACCAGCTTCTTATTCTAGATTATCTAATTGTTGCACTCTCATAGGGCATTTTGAACATTGTGATTCTTTAAAAAGAAACTGGTTTTAGAAATTATTATGACTAAATCACAAATAAATACCTTTGATAATGAAACACAAGTCTTTAGTTCCTAATTTAAGCGCAAGTCAGAAGGTAGGCCTAGCTCATTGAAGTTTGCTCTGTTAAACAGAATTTTAAAAGTCTAGGTCAACATTCTTATGATTTTATCCTAAGTTTAAGTTGTTAATTTAGTTTACAATCCTACAGGAGCATATTTACTGTTGCTTGTAGTAAGTAATTCTATCAATGCTGATATAACTAGTCTCAAATGAAAGCCTGATCCTCTAAAGCGAATGGGACTATGGTTATGAGTCCAAAGAATTCAGAATTTCATCCTTTTTGGCCATCTACTAACAGCCATCACACCCCTGGCCTCCCTAATAATGTTTTCCTTTTTTAATCCAGTGCATACTGAAACTAAACTCTACAGAGATGGGAAAAGGAAAAAGAGTTTGGACCAATTTTATACTTTCCTTCGGCAGCTAAAATACATTTTTACAACACTTTTGGGGCTTGCAACTTGTTTTAAATTTTATGATTTTTTTTTTTTGTCAAAATCAGTCAAAAATAAAATAAAAAAAATCTATATCTTGCATTTTTTCATACTTCTGGAGAAGAGATATATGAAATTATCAAAATATAAGTTCACACAAGTTTGTTAGATCTCTGGGTTTCTTCTATAGAATGACAAGGAAAAAACTGGTATAACAGAAGTAGAAAACCGTATCTAAATCTATTTGCAGAGAACTGAATAAAACCTCTTGATTTGGTTATGCTTTTTAAGGTTATTCTTTTTAGTTTTCTCAAAACAGCATTCACACAAGATGTATTTGCCCATTCCAACGCTGAAAGTCTTACAAGATACTTTTGCAAAAGGCTGAAGGTTAATATTTTTCTATCTATGTGTTCTTGAAATCTCTCTGAATGTCTCCAGTGTGGCTTGGGGAGATCTTTAGTGCTCCAATAAGGGAGGATAAACATTATGCGCATCATCACGTGGCCTCCATGGCTGGCTGCGTACTGAGAATTAACAGTTAATGAACTCTGCATATGCAAGGACAGTTTCTGAAACACTGGCAAAAGATCACATCCTGGTGCTGACAAACCAGAAAACATATAAAATTCAGAGTCCACTTGCAGATAATTCCCAAACACAAAATAGAATCACATTTGCAAGCAATTTACGAGCAACCAATCGCCAAGCAACGTGTTCGTTTACATCAGCTCAGTCAAAAGGAATTTTCAAAAATGTTTCAGCACTGATATCTACAGCCGACCTTCTCAACCCACACAGCATCATCCAGAGCTGATGTGTCAATCTGAGAGGGTTTTATACTGCTTGACACCTTGGATGAAACACAAAGACACACTGGTTTTTTCAGTTCCACTGTTTTGTGTGTTTGTGAACGTGCTCATCGCAAAGCAATTGAGATTTGGGATCATACATATTTAACACTCCAAAGAACTCCAGAAAATATCTTTTTGCTGCTTACACTAAATAACCAGAAGTCTCACAAAACAAGTAATGTGAAAAATAAGCTTATGCTGTTATTTACCATCACAATAACTCATCTAATCAAATACACACAGGCCACACTTTTTCGGAAACACGATTCTTTAGACTGTTTGGAGAAGAGCAAAGCAATCACATCCTCACCACTGCTTCAGTTGTATGTACCATGGCTTTCTGCCAAATACGCTCTTCCAACAAATCTCTTTCTGTATTTTCCAGATGAAAAGCCATACGACTCTGGATGAGGTTTCACCCACCAAAACTAGTCCACGTGACTATCTCACATACAGCAGACTGGGCTTGGGGACAAACACATACAGGGAGGCCTGACTTTGGGCCACCACTGATTCATCCTCTCACCTAAGACAAGTATATTCTGCTTTTAGCTCTGCACATATTGTTTGTTCTCTCTGCTAAGATGTCCCACAGTAGGTTTGCCTGCCACTATGATTTAACTATGGACATTAGAAAGATAAATAGGGAGCAGTACTTTAGGATGTGTGTTTATCCTTCTAATAGCTTGCCTTCCACCACCTAACTCTTACTAACGCAGCTGAGGAAATTCCCTCAGAGAGTATATTTTACAGCACCAGGGTTTTTAATTCTTGAAAGTTTTCCTTGCCCACCAAGAGGATAAGTATAAATATCAACAGAAACAAAAGTCACCACATATAAAAATGTATTGAACCAGGAAAAAAAAAAAAGAACCACCAAAAAACCAACAAAACCAACCCAAAGCAATTTCTCCTTTTTAACATGTTTCCTTAAAATAATTCTTCTCTTTTCTCTCTCCCTTTCAGACATCCCTCTGAACAGAAAAATGGGATGCATATGCTGCATTGTCCGTATGGAAACTAAACATAACCTCCTTCAGGAATTAATAAGATTAAGTTACACTTCAGTGGGGAATCAGTGTACATAAATTAATGAAAATTTCCTGTGGATGGTGGTGAAGAAAGCCACTCACTGTGATAGTGAACTGATGCAAACAGACATTTTATGATGAGGAGATTTACTGAAGAAGAATTAATAGGTCTAAGACAGAATATGGGTGACCTTAACTGTCCCTATGAGTCAAATGTTTTCCATTGTGCCTTTAAATGAACCAGTGATTATGTTCTGATGCTTTCTATCTTAGACATCAGGTAAGGATTTTTTCCAGTCATGAAAAGTGTCTCTTTCAGGTAATCACATCAGTGTTTGCTTAAAGGTAAGAATGTGTTTAAATGCTTCTCTGATATTTGGCCTCAAAACCAGGCCAACATCTGCTATTGTCTTACACATACTTCACTGCAGGAGAGCACCAGATTCCATCATGTGAGCAGTCATTAGAAATTCTCTTTTGTCCTTGGATATCTTACTAATATTTGTCTCTCTCATTCATTTTCAGTGCTGTGAAAGTTACAACAGGGCAATGCTGGTGTCTCCTAGGCTCTTTGGATTCTCTCGTTTCAGGCTCACCATCAGCCAGAGTATGCATCAAATTTCATTTAATCCTATTCTGGGGAGGCTGCTTAGTTCTTTTAGTCCTAGCATCAGCCTTTGATTTTCTTATTGATAGCAAGGATGCTTTTGAACCACATTTTTAGAGGTGGTTCTTGGATAACATGCTTTACCTTGAAAAATCTTTTTTCCCCACCCAGAGATGTCCTAAGACAGTACAGGACACCTCTTTTGTAGGTGAAGGAATGAAGTTTTTTTCCTCTTCCTTCTTCTACCTGTTATTTTTGCTTGCCATTGAACAGTAATTCTAAGTGTAATTTTTTTTGTATACAAGCTACATCCGAATCTTGGGTATCTTAAGTTAAATATTCTTCTAATTAGGTTTATTCTTTCAAAATCCAAATAACTTTCTATACAACCAAACAAGCTAGAGAAAGGAAAGAGCATGTGGGTAGTCTGCAGGATGTCAAATTTATTAATGTGTAACCTAGTGCACTTCAAAGTATCAAAGAAGAAAGCTTCCAAAATTTCCATTGGGATGCTTTCCTCATTTATTAAAGCTCACTCTTAGAAAGTATTTTCCATCATTGGCTTGTGCCTATTTTTGTTCTATTGCCCCTAGTTATGTTGTAACTAGGATCACTGGCTCCTAATTTGTTTTGATGGATAAAGTTAACCCAATAATATTTGATCAATAGTCATAACACATTTAAGATTCCCAAGCCTGAGATTATATTTGGTACTTAAACATTTATTGTGTAGCTGTTGGAGCTCTCAGGGCTTTTAAAATTCTCCTTGTGATGTGAAATTGTTATGTGGAGTTTAAATACCTCACCACCAAGTGAAGTGATTGTTTTATGTACTAGAGAAGTATCTTAGAGATATAAAAATGAATCACTGCCCTCCTATTCTTTGCCCCAAGGTGCCCTAAGAAGTGTCTAATCACTTTAGACAAACAGAATGAAACTGTTAAAGGACCTAAGTGCATTTAAAATCAGTCCTGAATAAAAAATGATTTATAACTGTGGGAAACATGAAGAACTTCCATTGCACATTTCAAAAGTTGTGTCACACATGCAGATCAAAATAAAAGAAAACCTCTGAAATGGGTAGGTACTGGCAGGCTACAGGGAATAAATATAACCACAGGAACAATAAGTGTTTTTTCAGAGTTCTCATTGGAACTAATACTCAGCTCTAGATCAAACACAAAGGCTGTTCTGGGATCAGAAAATGGGCTTCCCAAAAAATCCAAACGCTCACAGGATTTGTGTTTCCCTTTTAACCATCAAAACAAACACTCCATAGACTTATAAGCAATGGGTTTATTTCAAATAACAGTAAATGGCCTTCTAAGGTCAATATATTAGTTTTCCTCTAGATATACAGTTTCAATAGCAAGCGATGCATGAAGTCTGTTAAGCCTTTTGAATTGTCTATCAGTTCTGGGAATTATAGATTTTAACCCATATAGATACTTGGCTCAACCACAAAATGAAAAATCATTAAGAAAAAAGCACTGTATATTATTACTCCAATATGTATTCGTGATTTAGAATTGGCATTTCAATACACAAAGAAAATTCCTAGAATCATCCAGCTAAATGCAAATGGGTTCTATAAATGCTTTAAATAACAGAACCAAAAAAAACCCTCGTCAGAATTTACTACTCATCCAAGTGTATATAGCTTTTTCTATTACACATCCGTAAACACTCTTTGTACTTCTATAGTTGATTGAGTCAAAACATGAGAAGATCTGAAAGCACTTTTGTAGCTTTCTTTAAGTTGTACTACTACCGTAACATGTTCCTTAGTAGTGCACAGGCCTTATTCTGTAAATAAATGTGTGTTTCATTTTCAATTGGAATTTCATTAATCAAACCACAGTAATAGTGGAGTATTTAAAACACATTTCTCTAAAAAGGGGGTAGGACATGCCAGCAAACTACTGATACAGTTCTGCTGCACAATGATTTAAACCATCTGAGGAGATGGCCTTCTGCCTTTGGATTTCATGTCAGCCTGGGCTTGAACTTCTTCCCTTCTCAGGAGCTCTTAAAGCAACTCCTACACAGTAACAAACTTTCGTATCTCCCCTTCTGGGAGTCAAACATATAGTTTCCCCCCCCACTTTATTCACAGGGAAATTCAAGCCGGAAAGAGTTAGGTTAAAGCACAGGTCCTGTATCTATGAATCAAATCACAGGTACATAAGTTACAGTGACATACCTTCCAGTAACAGTACTTTCAGACGTAGTTGGTAAATGCTGTCATTATATGCAGCATCTCACCTGGAGTTGGAAAAGTCCTTTATGAATGAAGAAATAGGAAAACTGAAAAGAGAGTGACATTAAAATGTCCTCCATTCACTGACCCGGGAACAAACAGAAAGTGTCCAATGTCCAAAACCTTTGTCCCCACCTTCAGAAAGAATCAATGGGGAGACAGTAGCCTGGACTCCCAGATGTTATCAAACATGAATATACAACAACAGCAGCAAAACCTTCAGTAACTGCTTCCTGTGTAAAGATGGGTTGTACACAAAGTTTTCAGTTAGGTGTGGGTAGCTAGAGCACAGCTGCATGAAGACTTTCCTGACTCCCAGGAACACCTATGGCCTTGATGTTTGCAAATTTAGGACAGAAATCAACACTGTATCTATTAAAAACAGCTAGCATTTGTTATCAGCTTCATATTTGGTCCTTGATGTTCAATGCTGTAGATAGAGAGAGGAAAGGAATGAAAGAGAGACGAATTACTTCCCTAAGATTCTCTGAGGATTTCAGGCAGAACAATAAAAAACTAAATTAACTTATTAATTTTTATCACCTGATGAATGTAATTAGGAAACAGTGCATAATGACAGCAAATAATGGTTCTCTTTTTCCCCTATTAAGATAGCTTAATGACTGCGTTTTCCCACAGTCTAAGAGCTGTGTTGTATTTACCAGTTGTATTTACCAGTTGTATTTACCTGAAAATGATGTTTTGTCTGTCGATATTGAAGTTAACAAAATACTTAACTACAGCACATAATGATCCTAACACAAAGCAGCATTTGAGCTGAGCATGGAGGATTTCCCAGCTCTCACTGTGCTGAAACCTCTATGACAGCAACTCAGGAAAGAAATGTGATGTAAAGAAGTTTAATCATTGACTTCATCTTCCCTGTATGATGACTAATAAGCAACCTTCATTTGTGAGGTTCTTCTTTCTTTTATGAGTTTCACTATCCATGTATGAATCCCAGAACAACCATCTAGAGAAACCTGATGGCAGAACTGCATTTTAATGTAAGCACTTTAATACAGAGCATCAGGATTCAGGTGCCCTTTGGTAACATTGAACTATCCCTTTGGGTTTCAAGGTTGTGAATAAGGTTATCAAGCTGGTTTGCTCTATACTCACACTGAGAGATCTTGCATTTAAACCTGGGGAAATGGATTTGCTGAATTTGCTAATGTTGAAATCAGCTTTTTGCAACAGGAGCAAGATGCAAAATATCTTGTCCAATGACAGGGCTTTCATTTTGTATCCTCAGCAGTAAATGACAGTGATTGCATTGGCAGCTATTGATACCTGCTGCCAGACAAAACTAATGCAAACTAATTTGGATGGAGTATAAAATATACTTCTCCTCAGGGCACAGTCTTGCAAGACCCCTGAAGACTGAATTCCCATCGATTTCTCTTGATTTAAAAGGCACAAAAGATTGGCATAATCAGATCCAGAATGGATAGAGAACAGCAGTGATTCTCATATCATCCTAAAAGCTTCTCTGGCCCTCCACTGCACAGCCATCCTTCAATTCATCCATCACAACTGTATCTAACAGAGGTATTTACTTTCAAGGATCTTCACAGTTTATTGTATTTTACCTACTGTTTCCCAGTCCCAACCTAAATGTCAGTTTCTGTCTCTTCCAGATGTCTGTATTCCTCCAATATCTCATATGAAGTATAAGATCAGAAGTATCTACTCTTTCTTTATTTCTACAGCAACTTGCCCAACATGACAATAGTCTGTAAACAACACTCCACGTTCAATTAAAACAAACAGTATACAAGTGATAAACCTACAGAAAAGAAAAGGTATTATTCTTCCTTTTCAAATCAAGTGTTTTGGCTACCTGGGAAATAAAAATATTGTTAAATCTGACTTAGTCCTATCTTAGCTGATTCTTTTGAGAGATTTAACACTGACTTTAGCAATATATCAGTGCCTTATTTTTTAATTTTTTTTTTATTTCATTCCCTGGTAATAGACATTAAAAAAAACCTCTGCAGCTTTACAGAAAGACAGCACATGGCACTTTATCATCACCTAGATGATTATGTTGGTAGTCTTTCTGAGGCTTTTAAATTCTGTGTTATTGCATACACTTGTATTAGCTAGCTGTACATGATGCTTGTGGATGTGTGGCTTTGCTGATCGAAGGAGCTTTCCTGATGCCTGATGCAGTAGGGGAGAGAGAAATATATGCCAGGAGATGTAGAGTGTTTTGCCAATCTCGGAAAAAGTTTTTCAAACTTGCAAAAATTTTGGACTTCTTTGTTGTTGGTTTGGTTGGTTTTCTGCTCTTCCTGCAGAGAACTGTCATCACTAATGCCTCTTTCTAAGATTCATGGTTCACATCGGTCCACAGCTCACCATGTGACTCATTCAGTAATTAATTTACTTCTTTGGAAGGTTCTATGATTGAGTCAGTAAGAAAAGGGCTTGACACTATGGTTGTATGAAGTTCACCTATTTCTACTCTGATGTAGAGGTCACTACATTAAAAAGCAGGTATTTGCTTTCAATCCCTCTGTTCTTAATTCTTTCATTCTTTTGTTTTACTTCTTTCATCAGACATCAGTGAGGCATGAAATGGTGATGAGAAATGACCTGCCAGACACTCAAACATTAAAAGAGTAGACTTTACTGTACATGGTTTTTCTGCGTGGCTAGAAAAGATGCTGAACTTTATTGGATCTGGTTGACTCTGTCCTCTCATTACAATGAACATGTGGCATTGATGGTCTTAGTGTTTCTAAAAAGACCCAATTAAAGAAGCTTATTTAACAGCAGAGGGTAATTCAGGGAAGATTCTCAGAAGAGATTGGTCCTTCAGCAACTGAAATAATCTGACAAGTAACAAAACCTTGTCAAAACTAAGCTCAAGCAGCTTGAAATACCTATCATGCACTCTTGTTTTTCATCTTTGTCATGACTATTTCTCAACAAACTTTAGAAGTAAAGAAAGGACTTGTGGCACCTGGACCAAGTGTTTCTGGGCATGCTGAAGATCAAAATGCCCAGTATCAAAGGGAGTGTTAGCACCTATTGTAAAAGTTGAATCATGTTTCTTGGTTACAAAGAAGAGGCTGGAAGAATGACTGAGAATCCTGTATATGTGAATACATACTTGCAAATACACACAGAAATGACTACTGATACTATAAATGTTATATAACATGCTGGCACTTGTTCAAAACTTTGAGGCATTGGTTTTATTTTAATCATTTTTCCATTGAAGTAAAGAAACTGCATGTATAATTAAACAGTTGTATTGTATTGTAGAAATATCCATGTAATGACATCGTTAGAAATTCTTGGTTTTTCATGGTAATACCGAATATAATTACCATGTAATCTGCAGAAAACAAACAAGGCTGTAATTATTCTGTAATCCAATTTAATTACAGGGTAACAGATTTATTATTTCTTCCCAATAAAACATATATGCAAAGGAAATAAACTGGTAGAGAGAAGATATTTTTCCTTTGAAGAAACTTATTTAATTAAAAAAAAAAAAAAGGTTCATTAGCATTTCTATGTCAAAGGGCACAAATGAACCTAGCTGTGGACATCCCTCTGACCAAACCTTGCAGTGTATAACCTGGCTTCACTCCATCAGGAGAGTAACCTCCTTTGCTTTTATTTTCCTTTCTAGCTGCTAACACTGTAAGCCTTCCATTACAGTAACACCATATATTTCTATGGTTATAGAATCAGGAAGATACTGAGTTAAAAGCATAGAAAAAGGAAGTCTTATAAGTGTTCCCCAAACAGGCACTGTGTGGATTTGGGAGCTTCCCTATGCCACTTGCCACACTCACAGGGGACCAGCAGGGGATGAGGTGCCTGTGTCTGTTCCACCCTCTGCCCCAACAGCACGCACATCGTGTCACTGACTTGGGCTGAGATTGTTCCTTTTGTTTTTTCAAAGTGCCCACTGTCAGCTACTCAGAGAGTCATTCTGGTTTTTCTGAAGAGAAGCCATAATTGAAACAGCTACTTCTACCCCCCCAAAAAAAGTTAGAGGACAGATTGTCCCCTAGACAGAAATGAAATATTTCTACAGGTTGTCCTTGGGTGTTTTGTGATCCCACCCACATTCCCATTTCGGTTCTGTAATTCCAGTCAAGTTAAATCTTCTGATCTAAATTAAAAACAAGAATAAATAATTGTGAAGCATGCTACACAAATCTGGAAGTAAATAAGTGAATGGCTGTGCTGTGTGTACAAAGGGAGAGATGAACGCAGCAGCTTCCATCTATTCCTGCTGTACATTGTAATGACTGTCCTCTATAGTCAACAGGTTTATGTCCAGCTTGAAACTTCCTGAACAACTCGACTATTATATGACAGAAAATATTATATTCCTTTGTATATGATGTAAAGACACTTTTGAAAATGCTCATAAAAAGAAAAAAGCAAAGCTTTTGATTCTGTGAGCTATTTATACTGGAGCATCTGCTCCAATTATTTACTGTAGCCCCCCACCACTTTCAGATCACTTAAAATCCTAGCCTTGTGATGACAAGATCAGGTCTCTAAGGCATCAATGTTCCACTTTTCTGGACTGGGTACATGAAGGATATAAACAAAGTCAAGACAAAGTCACCAAAAGTCAAACTATCACCCTCAAGCACTTCCCTGCTCTATTCCATTGCTTCAGAAGTTTAACTGGAGCAACTTCAGAGGCAGGAGGTACCCTTTGCCCCAGCAGAGACTGAACTCAACACTTGGTGCTAGCCCTATAGTCCCAACAGCCCTACATCCACAGGTGCAGCCCTACATTCTTTTGTCCACGGTGCAGTTCTGTAGAGTGCCCCAGTCTAACTCCAAAAGCAAGCAACTGCAAGCTTTGACCAGCACAAGTAGATAAGAAGAGCACTAAAGAAATCTCCAACCTACTTACATTTACTGTGCAAGCAAGAACAGTCACAGAATTCAGTGTCAATTGGAGTTATAAATTACAGTATTGCAAATAATCTCTTTGCCCTACTCTTGTCTGCCTGGCCTGCTCTGAACTCCTAACCTTGCACCACTCTAATCTTCACTGTTCAATTGTTAATCCTTTTGAGAACAAGAAGAAAAGTGGTGCAGTAAAGCAATGTTTGAGGGCATGCAAACAATTATACTTCTGCCCTTAGCAGGTGCTGTTTCTATTTTGAGAAATTGCTTAAAGCTCTTCAAAGTATGAATAGATGAAGAGTACTCTTTCTGCTCTGTTTCCTCATACACAGCACCTTCTTAATGAACAATACACTCCACACTGAAGGAGTTGTGGGGGTCAGGTTTTCACTTAGAAAATTTGGGCACTCCTCATTAGCTATTAAATAAAAGCTCAAGACATTTCTTCTGTTTTGATGCAAATATAATTTTGAATGTGCAAGGTGTTTGTTTTTAGAGCATGAAACACATACACCAGTTGAATGAATTGGGACAATAGGCTTCTGTCTCCTAGAATATGGGGATGAATTTCTGGGGAGGGGGGACAGGAAGACGCAAATTTCAAGGGTCACATACTCCTGTAATTCTTTTCTTCTATCTGCCTCCTGAGGCAAGTATAGAAGATTAAAATGAGGAAAGGCAAAAGGAGTTCTAAAAAGGAAATACTTATTCTGACATGCCCACGGAGGACCAGTTTAGACAGTCTGCCAGACTTACATAGATACCTGCCACAAATTTTGTATTTATGGATATTCATCTTTGGAAAAGTACATCAGCCTGTATGTGTGGAGGTGATTTTCTTCCCTTGGTCACTCTGTTGTAAAAGTTGCAGCTGTGGAACCACACTGGTGTAGGACTGGGGAAAAGATCCATTCCTGCTTTAAGTTCTCTGGTGAATGTCTTGGTAGGGTGGAGAGGCAGGCTTTGCCTTTTGCATGTTGGTTTTTGGCATGTTGCTTTTACTCTTAAAGGAATGAAGCTCATGCAACCGTGTCATGTCCGAATGTTCCCTCATCCTTTCATTTTGCATGTGATTTTTGAACCTACTGGACAATGTCAGCCAAAGTTGACAGAAGGGTAAGTATTGAATCTCTACAAATTTCTGCAATTTCTGTTCTACTCAATTCTAAATACAGCAGCTGTGAAGAGTGAGAAAATGTATTGGTGCCCCTATGGAAGGTACAACTACAGCTTGAACTTATTTTCTATCAGCTATGGGAGATGCCATATGGCTAAGAGATATTATGAGTACCGGGGTTAGAAAACTATCAAACAGGTCTCACATCAGTGAATACAACTGCAGTGCACACGTCTATAGGGAAGCAGGTTACAGTGATTCCTCTTGCACCACAACTTCTTGATCCCTGCTATAGCTCAGGTTTTAGACTCATACAACAATCTGTGAAAGAAGTCTCTTGGTGTTATCAGAGCAAAGCTGCATATGAACAGATCCACTAAAACCACTATCAAGTAATGCTAAAAGGACATCATGGTGATGTAACCAAGCTCTAAAAACATTGGGAATGACAGTTGATTCAGCATGTGCATGTATGTGGACTGTAACAATATCAGTGTGCAATGATCAGAGTCAATCAATCTTTTTACTGCCTTATTTGATACAGCCCCACATTAATATTACTTATCCATCCAGTAAAGAAATGTTTTTTTCTTTCAACTCTGTATCTGTGCTGCATTCTCTAAAGTAGCCAGTAGCTTCACAAACATGCAGCCCATTGCACGCCATAGCACTCTGCAGAACAAATGGTATTCTCCTCATTTTAGAGCTGCAGAACAGAGGCACAGAGCAACTATAACATCATAACTGTCAGAAAGTGTTCACTAATCCCAGATATCTGAAATCAGTTTCTTTGGGGTTTTTTATTCTTAGGTTTTCTTTTTGAGCATCTGGCATTGGTATAGCACATTTACATTCAAATGACAGCTCAAGTTGACTTCTGTTACAGCTGTAAGAACTCAACATCTATCTACATCTGGCCACAAATGAACTGCCCTGGACATCCAGAAGAACGAGAAACTCATCCTAAAGCCCTTATGTGTGCTGAGACTGAGGATCTGCCCAGTTTCACAGGGCAGGTATGTGGGAGACAGCAGCAGGGATGGAATCCAGCTTCCTTAACCACAGGATGCAGCTTCTCCTGCTACTGCCTCCATCATAGGCCTTCCAGCACTAGAAAAAATAGGGTGAGGTTCTGTGCAGAGAAGGGCTTCTTTGATTGCGTAGTGCTAACTATCTTCTTGGTATATTGAATAAAGCAGGGTTCTGGTGAAGAATGGTGAAAACTTCTTAGTGTAAAATATTTTGAGGATGGTATCACTATCCAGATGAGTGAAACTCTATTTTACTGCAATACAGTGAATTTTACGGCATGAATGTATTCCTTAAAGATGCTATATCTTGTTTGTTTTGCCACTGAAAATGAATACTCAGGTTTAGCATGAAATAATGGTTTTTAAACCCTGTGCAGCAAACCCCCAAAATCTTGTGATGACGAGCATTTAGTGGTCTGCTAGTTGAGAAATGTGGATTAGTGAGCTCTGGAAGAATGGTATTCCACTGTACACTATGTGCTCATGTAATTAAAGACTTTGTAATGCATACAGACTTATTAATACCATGCAAGCAGAACATGCCGAAGCCTTGACTTTACAATATTAACATTCTTTTTTTCAATCTACTTTCTAGATGGAATTGAGAATTTAAGAATAAAGTTATCTCCTCCTTCATCTTTCTCCCCGTTTCCATCATGCAAAACCACATTGACTCGACCCAAGGTCAGCAGGAGGATTTGGACAATAAACATTTTGTTATTTCTCTTGAACTGTTGAGAGCTGGGGACCTAAAAACCTCCTATAGTCATTGAACAGACATTGGTCAGCCAAGGCAGGCACTCACCTCTGCAGAAAAAATAAAATATGGAAAATTGAGTGCTCATTTCTTTCCTCATCTAGAATGAAACCTTGCCGTGGATGCAGTTCAGGGATGACTGGAATGTTGTTAAGACTCATTGAACTCAGTGCTTAGCGTCTGCTAATGTGCTCTCATCAACGAACTCCTCAGTATCAATACTGTACTCAAACTACAGCTTGAAGCAGGTTTCAGCCTAAAAGTCACAACATTCTGAACTTCTTGTTCCCTAAATGTCATGTTTTCCCTCTTAAATCAAAAATGACTCCCTGAATTTTACTTGTAGAGATGGAAACAATATTCTCACCAAAACTTTCTAAGTATCAGCTGCATGAGTTTTGCTGTTGTGTGGCTGGCTTGGAGACTCATTTTTTATTTTCATCGAGGACTTCTGTATAGAAGCTAAGAATGCATTTTGGATTCAGTTGGAGTCTTATTTCAAATGGCATTCTCACGTGCTTAACTGTCAGTTTTGTGAACAGAGTTTGTGTTCGTTGTGTGAAAGCACATGTGCACATTATTGTGGGGAGAAAGCAAGAGAAAAATTGGTTCAATACCCTTGAGTTCTTCTGAATCTAAATGTACCATTAAAATACATTTCTATGTTACTTAGACATAGCACTTGTCCAGACTTCCAGGAGAAGTAATAGGGAAAGGGAGGATAAAAGATGTGAATGGAAGGGACTAGAAAAAAATGCCAAACAACCAAAAGCAAACGGCTGACTGCAACTGGCTCCTTCAGAAACATTCTAATCTTTTATGTAAATGCATACTAGTAGAGGTCTGTAATTGATGGATTATTGACACCACATGCAGTAATGGCTTTTTTGGAGTTGCTACACTCAGTGTTGTTAATATCTATTTAAGGAGCTTTAATCTTCCAGTTATTGACATGACAGAAAATAATGGCTCCTTGGAAACCATTATGTTGTATTGTGTTGGGGCAAGTTTTCCTGCCTACCTACCCAAAGTGATACTCTGTGCAATTCCATGCTTTAAAGATGAGTGAAAGTGCTGCAGATAACACTACGAAATACTGCCACACTGCAGAACCATAACTTCAAAATCAATACGATAGGCAGCAAAATATCCACCAAGGGATTGCAATAATTCATGTTCTGTCCAGTTTCATTTGCCCATATACCAAAACCAAAATAATAAAACCAATGGAAAGATCAGAGGGTATTAGGTTCTCACAAAGTGTGGAATCTGAAAAAAAATCTGTCAGTTCCTGTGTTTGAGATGTAAGTGCTTCATCTCCAAAGCTCTTGAGCAAGCACAGTGATGCTTAAAATGCCCAGCACTTCTCAAAATCAGATAAGGAGTAGTTGGTTACCAATATCATGGTATGTTGAGCAACTGCCTGTGATTGAGACTTAGATGCAGGTAATTATCTTTAGTATCACTTTGATGACAGTGCCAGAATTCAGGTAGAAGGCCAAGAACATGCCTAGGGAGCTCTTTCTGGTATCCTCATACTGTACTACTGTTTTCCCAGTACAGCTGTGCCTGTGTCAGGAGATTTTGCTCTTAAACTGCACAACACAAAGCCCTTAACTGACCTGAAGAAGATCTGTGCAGCTGCATTGCAGCCCCACCTTTCATCCCCAAGCCTTGCATTCCCATCTTCTCCCTTGTGACAGCATTAGTGATCATGCATTTGGCTGTGAGTGAAAAATTACCACTGGGGTTGGGGGGGATGGTAAGGTTTCTTTTGAGCTGGATCCACTCACTGATCCAGCCAACTGCACAGCTGTCCCCTGTTAATGCTCACACTGAGAGGGAGAGGGAACACACTGCAGGACTCTGGGCTTTTTTTGGCTTAAACTGCTTCATAAACCATGTTGAGTGCTACAGGGAGTGATATCTCATCCACCATAAAGATCACTGGTACAAAGTCATCAGAAGTGACAGCTTTGGCCTAACAGATCAAGTCTATCCAGACTTAGTGATTTGCATCATTCAGTCACAAAATGTTTTGATCCAGTACTAGAAAGCAAATTTATTATATCATTGAGCTGTAGCCTCTGTACCCAAAACTACTTCCAGTTTGAAAAGGCAAGTAAAAAAAAGGATAGAAGAAAGGATGTATTATCTACCCACTTGCAGTGGAAGATGTAAGGTCAAGTGACCTGACCAAGGCAGCACGTCAAGTGTGTGGCTGAGTGGGGAATTTAATCTGGATTTTCCAAATCTCACTTTGATGTCTTAACCATAAAACCACCCTTCCTCACACTTATGCATATCCTTTTCATTCCAGAGACAGCAAACTATAAGGCAGGATTTTTCAAAAAAGCCTTATCCTTTTGAAGTACCACAAAACATGTTTGAAAATCTGACCTTTCTGCAAATGCTTAAGTGAAAAGTGAAAAATCCATCTTGATTTACATATGCCATGCATTTGGAAAATCAACACAGAATAGCTGCTTTATTGCTTCGCTGCTTGGGTAAAACTTTGAAGATGACCAAAATTTGCGAAGTCATAGAGCAAAGACATAGGCAAAGTAGTGAGTATTCTGCTCTCTTCCATTCCTTATTGTCACATATGGTTGAAAGAAGATTCAATACCTAATACCC
Source organism: Actenoides lindsayi (assembly GCA_025331215.1). NCBI lineage: Eukaryota > Metazoa > Chordata > Aves > Coraciiformes > Alcedinidae > Actenoides > Actenoides lindsayi. The sequence goes on from WTSP01020522.1 coordinate 141,719, forward strand.
AACTATTACCGAAGCAGTAGTTTTCTGCATTTTGGCATTTCTTTTCTTATATTGAGGAAAATGAAGCATAATTGTGATATAAAATTTTCTTTTCTGATACAATTATCTACAGGCAAAACTATCACTTTGTACACAATAAGGTTATTCTAATGAATCTATTCAATCTAATCTTCATAATCATGGTATCTCCAAGGTAGAAAATTAATTGGATGAAGTTAAATATCCCCTTTTCATGTCAACAAAATTGGTTTTTCTGGGGATTAAAGGATTAACGTGGTGTTAAGTCCCTAAAGAGGTTAAAACACTTTATTATTCATTACAAAACACAAAGATCAGTCTGCTATTTTGTTTTTATGTCACCGTTTGTCATTTCCTTGAAATAAGAAAAACAGGACAGGAAAACTTCAATGATCAAAAACCCCCCTAATGCATGGTTTTTAAAAGGATGTTGAAATTTGTAAACTTTGTTTTCTATCACAAATTGCCAATCTTTTTAAAGTAGTATTTTCAATGTTCAGACTATATTAAATGTCTCTATAGAAGAGGAACAGGAGATAGTATAGAGCGAACTTGCAGTTCTGCATTAATATGTTAGAATTTCTGTTTAACTCCACAAGTATCACTGAATTAATCTTTTCTCTTAGTTATCTTTCTTAAAGCTATAGAATGAAGAAAATGGTCCATTACTTCTGTGTTCGGAAGGAAATCTTGCTGAGGGGAAGGTTCTTTAAGTAGAAAAATTAATCCTTACAAAACACCTCCCTCAGCACTCTAGAACTGATCTAACAGACGTTAAAGTCGGTCAGGGTCTTTACAGTACCTCCAGTGAGCAATGGACCTGATCTGAAGAACTGTGCTTGGTCAACATCATTAAAACCTACATTTTTAAAATCTATTACAGAAGCAAAATTTTGCAATAAGATGTTCTTCTGATTGACATCCTGTATTAAATTTAAATAGATAAAATACCGCTTATATTAGCAGCTGCTTCTGCTAAGTCCTTCTGCCACTCCTACTCTGGCCCAACCATTCCAGCAAATAGCTCATAGTTTAACAGTGCCAAAAATGGGATCGGTGGATGAGTTTCCTGGTGGAATTCAAAGATGGAATCCTAAAGCTTATCAAAAGCCAGGGCCATAAGTGGGTATGTGATTTTAAAACATGTAGATTCATGGTGCCCTCTCACAACCAGCAGTAGAAGTCAGTGGGCTAGACATGTCTGGAGCAAGACAGGTTTACATTTTCTAAGTGTACTAATGCATGAATAGCTTCACCAGACCCCAAAACCCTGTCTCTTTCACTAACCTCACCCTAAAAGTTCAAAACGTCTGTTTCCACCAGCTTAAGACATACTGTGAAGGATGTTTGCGATTTGGCAGCTACTTCACAAAAACTTCACTGACACAAGTGAAGCATCGCTTGTGACACCAGCTAGCAGCATCTGGAAGAATTATCTTCAATCATCTGTCAGTTAGCCAGTAATCAACACTTCATTTGTACGGAGCACTGCGAGAAAGTACATTGATGCAGGCATGCCTGCTGAAACGCATCACACAGCTAACTCCACTCTTTGCATTTGTTCTTAACTGGGGAAGGTCTTTGGACACCGAGGAATGTTCATATGGGAAAATTCTAAAAAACCTGATTGGGTTGATTTTTGTGATCTCCTGCACTGAGGGTTTGGCACAATATCGCTCCACTAACAAGAGACAGTGCTGGAATCCTTGGCACCAACAGGCCATTCTTGGAGGAAAAATGCCTTACAGCAGTACTTTAGCTTCTGTGAATTCAACCCAACTTTTAATCTGTATCACGTAAGATACAGACCGTGAACCCCACATCGGTTTTCCTGCATACAGCACAGACTCAGCCAAGGTGTAAGTTCAAGCCAAAATAGAGCAAAAATCAGTCGCATAAGGGGTATTTCAGAGAGCAATCAGTACAAACCATAGGCAGAGCAAAACAGAGCTTCAGTGGCACGGGCTGAGGGAAAAGGAAATGTTTTCAAACAAGATTTGGAGAAAGATGGACAATTTGGGAGGTCGAGACATTAGAAAGTTGTTCTAGACCACAGGAGCTGCAAAGAAGCACATGCATATCATCACAGGGCAGTGGGAGGCAAATACATGGGCATTTAAAGGGTGCCTAAGAAGCACCAAGTGTTGTCTTGATACTCATCTGCTTGCTCAGACATGTTAAGTCCCTAACTGAATGCCGTGTGTATCTCCATCACAGCTTTGGATACAAAATCAAATGCCTAGGCTATGCTTTAATCACAGATCTCACTGTTGGATGTGAAACTACTCCAGTCCCATTTCCTCAGCTGATGCCACTCAGAGAGCAGTGAATGCCTCTAACTCCCACTCCTCAAGCTCTTCTCTAACTTCAGTGTCCAACTCAGCCAGCCACATCTTGCCATCTCCTCTACAGAGGTCTTAGTTCAGGCTGCAGCTAGTAAAATAGGAATGTCACAGTAAAAATAATTGAGGGGGAAAAAAAAAAAAGTGCCAAAATATCACGAGAAAGCTGATCTTGGAGCATTTCCAGGCTAAATCAAAGCAGGGAACTCTAAAAAGATCGTAATAGAGATGATCTTGATATCTCCTGCCAAATTTTGGCAGTCCAGTAAATAGGAATAAGCTGACAAACTTTGAATGCTTATCCACTGAATGCAAGCTTTGACCCATATTGGTCTTACCCATCTTTAGTCAAAACTCAGCTTCACAACACCCCCGGGGCTTCTTCCAGTCCTGCCACTTTGATGTCTGTATAAGGAGGACTTGTACTCAGAGATTCGGGAGTATCTCACATGGTTTAATTTTCAGCACTGAAAACCAGCATCTTATCTTTTCCTAATTCTCACCTCGTTTATTACATTAATGAGAGGATCTTTTGTGCTGCTACTGACTCCACCACAGAAGAAAAACTTCGTCTTTCCCAGCAACAGACATCCTCTTTACGGCTTTGTTTCAGGAGGCTGAGAGCTAAGGGAAAGGGATGAAGCTCCATGGAAAGTTCTTTTGCTGCCCGTTGTTGTCAGCTGCACCCCCCGCACTAACAATCCCGTTGTCGAGATTCTATCCCAGCGCTGTAGCACCTGGCACGGGGCTGAAAGAGCTGCTGACTGGCACAGGCACATGGCACACATTTGGAACCAGGCAGTCAAAATAGGCACATCATTTAAAGAAACAGTAATTTCGAGACTCAAACACTGGTGTGTATTGAAGGTAATGCGCATTCTTTGGCTCTTTGTTGTGCTCAGCAGGTGGTAATCAACAACCTGATAAGATTAGCGAGACCTTTAGTGTTTCAGAAAGGAATGTAGCAGCCATGAAAAAGTCTTATAATTGACGAGTGTTGCAGCAAGCTCACCCAGTATGAGCATACTGTGCTCGTTTTGGGTTTATCTCATCCCTGACAGTAGATATCAAACTTGTAATGCATTTTCTGAAAATAATGAAGTCTTGAGACAATAATCCTGCAAGCCTTTTCGTTTTGGCTAATGGTGGACACTCTTATTAAATCAAAGACTATCTGGACTTGCAATAGAGAAAAATAAAAACCTGGAAAGTTGTCACTTGGTTTTAAAGAAGTTGTGCTGGATTCAGCTGGCAGTGCTGATTTCATAATGAAGAATAAGTGCTTATGAAAGAGAGAAGAAATTTTGAAGGTAGATCTATTTCCTGGTATATTTAATGACAATGATGTTCTACAATGATGATGGCTGCTGTAATTTTCTTAGATGAACCCATGGATCAGGTGGACTTTCATGCTGTTTTTTCTAAAAGGTCATAAAAGCCCTGGATACAGCCAATCCTTTCACTTTGTTCAGTTGCTGTATCCCAGAATTAGATATATTGGAAATCATCCAGTATTACTTTTCTTTGAAAACAGGATCTCTTCAGTGCTACAGGAATAATATATGAGTATGGATAGAAAGCAGGTAGTTTTTCTGGCTGGAAATATAAAAGTAAATCTGTATGGGCTGACCTCTTTTATAGCTGCTTCGTGTGAGTTTGGACTGTGCTGATTTCAGACTAAAAGTCTGATAGTGAAGCTGGTTTAAGATTTCATTCAGGATTCAGAGATGCGCATTTCTAACTAACAACTCTGTAAAGTTTCAGTACCAAAAGGGAGGAATTCTCACAAGACTGAAGATAAGAGTCAGTTATGAGATCTGATCTCACTACTTCTCTAACTAGAGACAAAAAGAACTGTAAGCACAAAATGCCTGTCAACTCCTGTCAGCTGAAGCTACAAAATGTCCTGCTTTTGGCCATAAAGAGTTGGGCTTTTATAGAGACATTACAGAAAGGTAAAGGGGTCTGATTCAGCAATGGTTAGAAGCATTTTTTGTTTGTGTGATCCTAAGTACAGGGAACTGTTGAAATAGAGGTGGACACAGCTTTAACCTGGGTAGATTTATGGTTTATAAATTTAATTTGGGGCAGTTTTCAGAGAGCGAAGAGAAGAATATAGCTTTTCTCTCTAATTTATGCAGAATCAGCTTCCAGCCACCTGGAGTTAAGATGGTGGATATGGTTACACCTCTGGTATGTGACAGGATGTTTGGAGAAAAGGGAATGTACATGAAACCCCAAAATGGGACAGAAAAAGAAGACAGACTGGAAATTCAGGACTGAATTATTAAGTGATATGCATGCAAAAAACAACACATTTGGGAAATGCAGGAAAAAATAAGATTTGGACTCTGTGCAGTTTTAAATAGCATTATTGGCCTTTTCCCCAGCAAATAACCCAGAAAAACCTCACTTAGTTTGCCATAACTCTGGGATGATTCTCTACATGAAAGAGAAGATCTCTCACAGGAGCATAGGCTGCTTCCTCCAGAATTAGGCCCTTTGATTTATATTTCCTCTCTCACGTAGCCACAGAGAAACCACTTTGGTCCTTGGCCACATAAGAGCAACCCCTGTTGTAGAGATGTTAGACAGGTAAAAGCAGGTCCCAGATCAACACTCTCACTACCAAATGAGGAAACCTTGTTGTTAAGTCTCGGGATCCCTTTCAATCTGAATTATCCTAGAGAAAAACAAAACATTAAATGAGAAGGCAACCAGTCCAGACATTATCCGCTTCATTTTGCAACTCATGCAGGCTGTGTACTGCATTACAACTCAACTACCTGTGCTGTTCTTATCATTAGTTATTTACATCTTCAAGTGACTCCTGTGCCTGAGATGTGCAGCGTGGGCATACCCAGTTTTGAAGCAGCTGTACAGGTGACTGTTAGCATTATACCTGGAGGGTGAAGACTCAAACACTCATTTCACTCCTTTGGCAGAGCTGCATGAGCCCTCCCTCACATGATGCAGTTTATATCCCTCTATGTCACCACAGTTAAGGCAGAGAGAAGCAAGACCTGGCAGACCCATGACAGACAGGAAATACCCCTCTCTGCACTGAATGGCTTCACAAATTCAACACCAGGCTTCAACGAGAAAGGGGGTGAGCCACAGGGATCCTGGAATTGCCTGTAAGGGTACCTAATCAGGGTGTGTTCGGGGTCATCAGTTTGGAAGCTGAAGGGAACAATGACATCTCTACGTCTCCCTGGCACACTCTTGGTGATGCCTCTGTAATGTGCACCTCAAATGTTTTTCAGCAAATTTGGCATGAACTGAAATATTTTACTCATCTTCAAAAGTCCTTGAATCTGGGTCATAACGTACAGCTGAACTTTGGACAGTAAAATCTTAGGGCGGGAACATCAAGTTTTTATTAACCTGTCAATCACTTAAACCTCCACCCACTTCCACTTAGAGCACTATAGAAATGATTAGTGTGAAGATCTCAGCAGTGCAGTACTCTGCCTTTGAACATTACTATCTCTGGCCATGGCTCAGCTGAATTAAAAGTTCATCAGAGTCAAAACTTGGCCACATTAATAGATCCCAGGCACCACAGTTCCACCTGCCAGCAAAAAAAAAAAAAAAGCCCAAGTCATTATAGAAGGAAAAGGAGTTGCAGTGTTACACAGAGGACTAATAACACAAGGTCATGGAAGATCTGACCAGTGTCTTTGTGCTGCCACAAAGAAGGGGTTAAGGGCAGCATCTCAGCACTGCATAAGGAGAAAGGGAGCCAAGTGGAAAATGGATCCAGAAGACAATGCAACAGAACCTCCCTCTGTGCCCACTCCCAGAAAGGGGTGATAACACTAATTTTGTGTGCATAGCTATATTGCTCAGAGAAGGATGTTTTCTTTAGAGGTTCTACTGTGAAACTCCAAACCACCAGACGAGGTGGTGACTGTCTAACCCATATCAGTCTCTGTCAGCTTTGCATGGAGAACAGAGCACAGCACTGCAAACAGCGCTTCTGACACCATCCCAAGAGGGAAAAAAAGTGAACTGTCTTGCTGAGCCTACATATCTTGCAAATGTCATGCACACTAAAAAATGTCTAATTTTTAATTTAAATTATTATATTTTAAGGATAAAATAATTAGGAATTGACCTGATTTTACCTGCTATTTTAGTATTTTAAATTTAGTAAATAACATACAAATCTAAAAGAAGCCCCTCTAATAAAATCAGCTTTAATACCCATCCATAGATTTCATGCTATAAAGTGTTTTGTTGGTCAAGCAGAAATCATTACTCCAGCCAAGCCATAATACATTTCTATGCTGTAATTCCTAAAATATTTTCCTGGAATTTATGACATCACTGGAACTTATTCCTTACATTTTTAAACACATAACTTTATTATTTTATGTTTTACACTAAATCACTGGGTTATGAATGTTCACATTCTTTTTAGACTTTGTCTTTCGTAAATCAAACTAATCACAATTTAGAAGTACATTACCTTGATTTTTATAACTTTTTCAAGCATTTCAAACTGAGTGTACACAAAAACAATTGAAATAAGAAAATATCTTGAATCAGTAGTGTTGTAATTCATTATCAGTGCTGCAGAATAAAGTCCACTTTCTAGAATCTGATTTAGGCCACTCTGTAACTACAGTGACAACCACAAATCACAGACACACATACAGATTTCCTTACATCTCCCCAGCCTCCTCTGTGAACAGATCTCTTTCCTTTCTGTCCACTCAGCCTTCTCAATTCTCAGTCTCCACCCTCTGAGACTTTGTTTTCTATTAAAACACCACACTCAGCTACTTAGCTTCAAGAGCTAAGAGTGAAAAAGTCTGTGCACTCCTTTGGTGCTGCCCTAGAATTATCTTTCTGTACAAGATGTAACTTTCCCTTCTTCACCTTCTCCAGCTATAAAATGCCAATCCTCTGCAGCTGAAGAGAGGAAGAGATTTATTAGCCTGTCTAAACAGACTTTGAGAAGTGCAGAGGAAATTTCTGCTGAGCAGATGCCCCAAAGAAGGCATTTGCAACACTTATAATTAACTTAACATTCCTTTTCAAGGGACTGAGCATCCCATGAAACTTAGTCCAGCTTTCATTTCTGCTGCCCATGTTATTGCAGTTACAGGTCTACCTTGATGGTAGAGCTTCAATACATACACAACACTCAACAGTTGCTGCAATCAGGAAGAATGACAGGTACAGCTTAGAGAGCAACTCATCTCAAACACAGGGTGCAAGCCCCATCATGCAAAATGGCTCCAGGGAGGTGCTCTGGATGAAGTCCACGAAAATGGTTTCAGAGAGTTACGGACTGTGTTAGTCCGCTCTGATCTTCTCTGGTTTCTCAGCAACAGTCCACTTTAGGTCATTGTAAAACTCACAGAAACACACTGTGATGAAGTCCACAAGTGCCCTGCAATTCCTACTATCTTTCTTTTCCCTTTTAAGGAGCAACTGGTTTGTCACTATGCTTTCAGCAGAGCTGCTTCTGGCCCAAGAAACAGTTATGCCCTGAAGTTAATTCCATAACTGAACTATAAAAGCTGAAACGAAGGATTTGTATGGGATACACTGGGATACTTCTAACAAGGACATCACAGAGGAAGCTGGTGTGGTGAAAGTGATGCTGAAAAGTTATTTGAAGATTATAAAGAAAAAATAAAACAATTTGAAGAAATAAAGCAATTCAAACAATTCATGTGACAAGGAAAAATGGCTCTCCTGGCTTCCGCCGGAGTCACGCTCTGACCCGCGGGGCTGCTCCACAGCTGGCTGTCAGATTACCCTGGCTGG